>VYZM01014453.1:254502-280889 GCA_013398915.1 Dromas ardeola | reverse complement strand
AAAGAGAGAAACGAAAAAGATACCAAGAAGAAAGAGAGTAAAAATAAACTGTCAGCCCTGAACGGAGAAACGGACCTGGCTGAGGCTGTGGGAGGAGGAGATGCAGACGGAACGAGCAGAGGAGGGGGGGTACCCTGAAGCAACAGCCTATTGCACCAACAGCCAGGAAGGGAGCCATGACCCTCAGGATTCACCAGACCCTCTGGAGATCCTGTCAATCTCTTGAACCCCCTCAGTCCACATGGCCCTACAGGAGGGGAGAAGGCAGCAAACTCCTTCCCCTTCTCCCCATGGCCTTTGCTCCATCTCTTTGCTTTTCCCAAAAGCTCTGTGAGATTGTGGTGAAGGCTTTTCTTTGGTGGGAGGCAGAGGGGGCACAGGTGATGCCACGCACTCTGATGGCACACGTCGCTCCTCTGATGCCACACACCATGGCCGGGCACTGCTCCTCTGACCTCCCGGGGCTGCTCACATCTCTAAGTCACCGGCTCCTCTGCTCTCCTGGTGGGATTTTTCTGGCTGCTTTTTGCCTTTGAGCCTTCATTTCTTTACAATCGTCTTCCCTCTCATTTTCCACGACCCCTGTAGTGGATCCCTAACACCACCTCCCATTTTATCTAGGCGCTTTCCTCCTGTTCCTTGAACGTGATCATTCCCATGTCCTGGAAGAGGCACCGTCCGCCCCCAGCCCTGCCCGCCCTGCCTCCCCCCTTCCCTGTGCTGAACTCCTGTCAGGCTCACATTGATTTCTCCTGTCTTCCTCTCAATAACCCACCCCTTGTTGAGCCATACACAAGATTTAATTTGGTTTTAGTCCCTGCACTGTAACTGGCTTTGCTTACAGCTGGAATTAGATTGCTTTCCAGTGAAAAAACCTGCTTGCTGGGACCGGAATAATCACAGGAGCAGAGTTAATTCACCTGAAGCTTCTCCACCTTATACACCACTTATCCACAGCTCCTCAGCCGGTCGTTCTGCCCTCCCCTGTGCCCATCGGTGCTGGAAGAGTCAGCCCAGGACAGGCATTGATGTGTTCCTCATCCAGGATGAGTGTCCCTTTCTCCTGGGGACCGTCTCAGGGAGCAGGGATGGTTGGGGAGAGCCAGAGCAGTGCAAAACTGGGTCTTGCTGTAGCTCAGGACTTGGAGTTTGGGCTGGAAAAAGAAGATTTCAGAGTTTTCTTTGTCCCTGGCCAAGGAAAAACCCTCTCCTCCCAGAGGCCCTGCTGCATCGGAGGAGACACTGTTGGGCAGCTCTCGGCGAGCGGAGCCAAGGGGGAAGCGGAGGCGAGCGGAGCCGCTGCTCTGCAGCAGCCACGGGCAGGCGGCCACACCGGCAGCGCGCCAGCAGTGGGGGGGGCCACCAGGAATCGGCCAACAAACCCCGACCCATCTCATTCTGGCCCCAGCAAAAAGAAAAAAAAAATAGAAGCAGCATTGCAGCTTCCACCGGGCATTCACAGCCCAACTCTCCCTCGCCAGCGCTGTGGATTCTAAGATGTCTCGTAGAGGTTGTGCCTCACCCCAGCTCCCTCCTTCCAGGGGTGTTCAAAGGGGCTTTCCTCCCCTGCCCTAGTTGCCTCTTTTCACGAAGTTTGTAGGGATTTTATCTCTTGAAGAAATTTCTGCTGCTATTGAATGGTATTGAATTTGGACGGTGAGTTCAAAACGCTGTGGGACTGGTTGGGGGGAGGAAGACCACTGACAGCCAGCAAGGTGCTGGTTTGTGGAGAATCCCACCAGCATGGCCAGAGGTCAGAAGCACTGAAGTGACAGAAAGCAGGCAGAAAAGGTAACAGCCTCTGGGGAGGAAGGCATTCATGGGACACCGACAGTATTTAAAATGTATCTTAAAGCATCAAGTCCCCTGAAGCTGCTGTAGGTGCAGTAACTTGTCCTTGGTTACTTGCACAGTTATCTCCGTGCTTGGAAGCCAAAGGTCATTACACAAGGGCATGAACATTTCATCTTAATTTACCACTTTCTGAGCTGAAAACTCCGTGTCCCTGTTTCAGCCCCAGAGTCGAACCATCCCAAATAAATTGATATACCAGCTCCAATCCTTCCTGCCAGCCACCCCGGTCAGTGTGGGCTTTGGCTGGGAACTGATCCCTGTGGCTTTGCCACCACTGTCACTAACATAAAGCGTCCCTGCGGGCAGCCCGGGGGGAGCAGGGGGCAGGACTGGCTGTGTCAGGGTGGAGGGGAAGGCAAAGCACTGGCCTCTCCTCTCCCCTTTGCCCGCTTTCCTTTCACCCTCTGCTTTGCTATTTTGCCCCATCCTGAGCGGTCCGAGGACCGTGGATATTTAGTACACCTGGCAATGCTTCTTATGGCCAGGTGTAAAATGTTTCTCTGCACATATTTATACAGAGGCAAAATGCATCGAAATCCAACATCCTGCCCGAGCTCCGCAGGACTCCTCCCTGAGCAATCCTGGCGGTGGGCACCCCGACACGCTGCCAGCTGAGCCGAGAGCCACCGTGGCTCATCCCAGCCAGGCCACCAAGCGCCTCTCTGCCTGCTGCTGCTCTCACTGCTGTCTCCCGCCTCCCCCCGCCAGAGCAAAGGGCTCTCCCGTCCCTCTCTGCAGCTTCCTTCCCCTTGGAGCCCGTTCAAAGCCAGCCTCGGTGGCACCTGCAAAGCATTTTTTGCTTGCACATCTCAGAGGCAAACAGTTTGGAACCGAGACAAACGTCTCCTCTGTCGCTGTGGTGATTCTTGTTAGCGCGGGGTGGGTGATGGGGAGATTTTTTTCCCCTCTCGCCTGAAAGTCTCGCACAAGCTGAATCCACAAGCTGGATGGGAAATTAGCCATCTCGGCATTTTTCCACCTTACTTTGCTTTTTTGGTTGATGTCATAACGTAACATATGGCATCGTACAGAGAAATGAAAAACAAAAGCCTGGAGAAACAAACGCCCTCCTGCCTTCCCCTGCCCCAGGTCTGTCGGGGGGTTTACCCTCACCCGAAACTTCATCTGCTGGAGCTGGGGCTGCTCCGGCGGTGCAGGACTGACTTGGGATGGCCCATCCTGCTTCTACTGGAAGTGAGCTGGACTTTAGTGGGGTGAGCATCATTCCTCCTCCCCCGGCCCCGATCCACTAGTGTCACCCCTGAGGTTTTTGGGCAGAAGCTGCCCGTGTTTGCACAGCTGGGGACAGGGTACCAGAGGGAACTCAGACCCCAACCATCCATCCAAGCCGTGTCCCAGCTCCCCCCGCACCAGGTCCGGGAGGACACAGCCCTTCTCTCAGACACAGCCGTGGAGGTGCCCCAGACGTTCTCTGCAAGGACACATCTGTTTTATTAGCGATGCTGCCCTGCCTGGGTAGAGAGGGTATTAGATGATGGCTTAGTTTTCTAGCAGTAACCCTCTTCTCATCCCTCCGAGAAGAGATGCCCAAAGAAACACAGTTACCTGCCGGTGACTTCAATGTTGGAGACGGCATAGAAGTACTTGTACAAGTTCTCCCTCTGCACGTAGGTGCCCCCCAGGGCCGGTCTCAGCAGTCTCATCCGCAAGTCGGTCACGGTGAAGAAGTCCTTGAGCCCTTTGGCGCTCTCCAGCCGGGTGTACAAGTTGTCCATGTTCTTGAGGTCAGGGCCAGCAAAGATGGCAAAGCGGTCCCTCACCTCAAACCGGACGGTCTTCTCTTTTTTGGAGCCCGCCCAGCGGGAATACTCCTCTGTGCAGAGGACCCTGTTGGCACTGGTGGTGGAGAGGTCCCGGACCCTCCGTGCTGGCATGCTGAAGGCCTCCATGCAGTCATCTGCATAATATTGGTACGGGTGCCAAGTCCTCCCATTGTCCAGCGACTTCTCCAGCATCATGATGGTGGGCCGGCCGTACTCGAAGGTTATCACGATGTCGTCCGTCAGCTCGATGCTCTTGTTCCAGGACAGCGTGATGTTGGCCAGCAGCGGCTCCGGGTACCGGCGCCACGTCACGCTCTGCCAGTATGTGGCCAGCCCTTCGTCCTCGCTGTCGAACATGAGTTTGGGCGGGTGGGCCAGGTCCGGGTTGGAGGCATCGCACTCATCGCTGCACAGGTACGGGTTCTCCTGGAACAACAACAATGGTCACTAGAGAAGGTGGCAATGGCTGGGCATCGTGTGGGCATCGCGGGCAGGCAGATGAGCTCGCAATATTGTGGGGCCCTGGTCTTATCTGCTTGCGTCAAATATTAACTGCTGGGCTGCACTGGAGTTTGCTGAGGGTCTGGCTTTGAGTGATGCTGTTTCTGAGCATGAATTTAAGACAGAAAGAGGTGGTTTTGCCTTTGCTATAAGAACAGCTGAGCTGTTCCCTTTGAAAGGCCCTTTGGGAAAGGGCCTTTCAATTTGGCACGGGGGCAATTTTCACAGAAAGTTCTTTCCCTGAGACGGTCTCTGAGAAACTTCACTTAAGCTTGGACAAGTTACAAGCCTACAGAAAGCTGCGTCCACCCCTGCTCCCTTGCAAGAACCGAATGGCTGAAATCCCCAAAGCACATCCATGCCTCTGATGGCTCCTGATGCCAAATGGGCTGGGGACACACTGTCACCCCAACACCTCGGAGCACAGCTGGAGGAGGGAAAACAGATTTCCTCAGCTCCGAGCTGGGACAGGACTGGGCAGTAGCAGAGAGAGCAGAGATTTGTGCTCCTGGCGTCTCCGCTGTCCCCAGGACAGCACCCTGGCCTTGGGGACAAGCAGAGTTGCTCTGGATGCACTTGCTCAGCCCAATGTGATGACCATTGCTGGTCACTCCACAGTTCAACCCACCCAAACTAACCAGAGGCTGAGCTGACAGGGAAGGAACTAGAAAGGGAACGGGGCGGCTCTGTGCCCACCTGCCAGTACCCAGAAGGGAGCCAGGACTCCCACAAGCCTAAACCCACGGCAAATAGAAGGGACTGTCACCTAACGTCTGTCTTTGCAGAAACCGAGTTACGTAGCTGTGCCTGGCAGCCCCACTGCCTGCGGGACAGCCGCTTCCCAAGTCGTGCTGCCTTCCCCAGCCACAGGCAGGAGGTGCCATTGTCCTTGCCTGCCCGCAGAGACTGTGGTGGGAAGGATGGTTCATCCCATCCAGGCGACAATGTCCGTCACTCGACTGCAGGCCTGGGCAATGGGAGAAAAGGTCCAGACATCCAATTTCACCCACAAGTGACAGTGCATGGCCAACTTGCATGTTTTGCAGGGACACAGGCACGCATCCACATGTGCTGAACTACATTAAGGACATATTGTCAAGGTCACGCACCAAATGTTGAAGTTTTGGAGGTGAGCATCAGGGTTAGACGTGCCAATGGGTTTATTGCTCAAGCATACATGTGTTAAAGCCCATCATTACAAGCTGGGGTCTCTCTGGCCCTGCAGCCCCTGCCTCCGGAGTGTCTGGGTCAGACCTGCCTTGGGGATGACGTGTGGCTGTGTGATAGTGGGTACCATCCACAAAAAAACTCTGCAACACGCTGCAAATCCTTTTTGCATATGAAGCATCTCTTTGCTGTCGCTTTGCTTCCCTCTTGGACTCAAAGTCCAGAGGATCGGGGAGGGAGAGGGATTGGTAGGACAGCGGGCTCTGCTGCGGTGGGACCCTCGTCAGGGAGGCAGAGCCACCTGGCAGAGGAGGAGGTGATAAAGCATCTGGAGCTGCTCAGAGCTGATGGCTGGAGGCAAGGAGCCTGCTGGGGTGTGAGGTCTGACCCTCCCGAGCACAGCGGACTTGCAAGGTAAGACCGAGTCGGGTTTTGTTGTTTGGTTTGTGAACGCTTTGTGTGTAGTTGGGAGCTGGTGGAAGGTTCCGTGTGCGGGGAGCAGCGTGCAGGGGGGACCTTCTGCAGCACCAGGGCTGTGCCGGGGGGCAGGGAGCTGCTGCTCGTACCTGGGGGCTCAAGCAAAGGGGGTGCAGGGCTGGGGTCTGCGCAGGCGGGTTGTGTCCCAGGGCTGGAGGAGCCCCACTGCAAGTCTGGGAAGAGGCTGTTCCTGTGTCCATGGCGCTGGGGACTGATCCCGCCCCATGGGCTTGCTTTGACCTGGGAAACTGTTGGAGTCTAAGTGCTTGTGATCTGCTTTAGGGTGCCGCGTGGGCAAAACAGAGGGGGGGATCTGGCTTGCACAAATGGATGCTCTCGGGTGCAAAGTGTAGTTGTTGCTTTGAATGTGGAAAACAATGTGTCACGTGAGGTGCTTCGGAAAATCTGGGCTTTTCCACCTCGAGTTGGGCAGCCAAAAGTCCTGGGAAGTACTTAGACCTTCTCCACTTTGTGTCTGTAAAATGGGCCTTTGGTGCCTCCCCGCACCTCGGAGACACACGCTGAATGCGAGCAACTGTTTGCACAGCGAGTGGAGGCCACAGCGCTGAGGAGCCTAGGAAAGCTCAGGAGGACATAAATAATTCCATCTTCTGAGCAGCGTGTGAGTAGCACGCTGTAAATAACGCAGAAGGCTGCTCCGCCAGCAGCAGGGATAAAACAAACCAGTGAGCAGCTGATCTGTACGTGAGCACCGGGCTCCTTTGCAGGGGATGCGGTGGGGGCCCTGGGGAGAAAAGGGGACACTCCTGTAAATAAAGCATGCCTTGTCGTGTGCGTGTGCGTGAGGCTGCCAGGGAAAGCAGCAGAAGCCGGTTGATAAAACGGGGCAAAACTCCTACTGTTTTCAACATCGTCTTGCTCTCAGACACGTATCTGCCCGACGGTAAAGCCACGACTGCTGTGCTGGGATTTGCTCCTCCTGTTACAGCCTTAACATGAGCGACGTGTGGCTTTTGCCATCTCCGTGTGCGCTGGGAGGAAGGGCTGCAGCCGGAGCTGCTGAGCTCCAGTGCGGTGCCCATCCCCGGAGCAGGGAGGCTACTAAATGAACGCTTTCGTTGATGTTTTAAAAGCAAACGGCTATAGCTGCATTATTTTTTCACTTGCAGCCGTGCCAGTTGAGCAAGGGAAATCAATGGAGTGCTCTCAGGCTTGCTCGGGTGGGTCAGGATGAGGGGTGAGGGCACCTGCCCAGGAGGTCCCCACTCCTCTCCCAAAGAGGAGGAGATGCCCTGAGCAAGGAGAGATGCCAGCCGGGGTGTGGCAGGGCTCTGAGCCACGCTGGGGGGGTCCTCTCCCGCTGCAACATGCTGTTCTGGAGTGGGGATTAAAAAAACCTAAGATATTGACATATTTAATATGCTCTCCTGACTCGTCACGTTCAGAGGAATTGTTTACCTCTGCTAATGAGACACAGCTTCCTGCTGGGGGATGTAGCTGCCTCTTAGCGCAGCTTTACAGCGGTAAAAGAAAAAGGAAGAAAAATCCCCATCAGCTGAAGCGCTGGGGGCTCTGAGTACGCTTCCTGTGCTAAGGCAACATATTGTGTTGCAGTATGGTCCTACTGCCAATGTGGTCATACAGATGGCTTAATAGGACGGTCCTGAAAAGACCATCCCGGAGGTCCATTTTCACCTCGCGTCTGAAGGAAGGTGCAGCAGTGCAGCATCTCGGTGGGCTTGGATGAGGAACCGGCTAGAGGTGGCAGCAGAAATCTCCCCAATAAACCCCCCTTGCCGCTCAGAGCAGCTCTCTACGAGCAGGAGCCTGCGTGCACAGGGCCGTCCTGGCGAGAGTACTCTTTCTGTGTGGCTTCCATTCCTTTTGTGTGGCAGCCATTGGGGCTGCCAAAGCCCTCGAGCTGGTGTAAGATGAATCTTCACTATTTGCTGCTAGGGCTGTCCCCAGCATGGCCACAGTGGCCAGCTTCTCTTTCAGGGCTAGGGATGATGCTCCTATCAAGGTTTTATTTGGAGGCTTCCTTAAGCACTGGCCAAATTACACATGGGAAGGACTGTGACCAAACCACAGTAAGAAAACATTACCCAGACCAGTAAAGGGTGGCCAGGGTGGGAGGTGGGACAGGTTTCCCAGAGCACTGAGGGAAGCAACTGAGTCTGACAAGCGTGATCCCCCTCCCGGTGTCCCGTCTGGAGGGACAGAGCTGGCCAGGCATGTCCCTGGCAGCGGTCAAGAGGAGGAAGAAGCGGAGCCAAAGCTCTGCCTGTCTCCCATATGCTCATCCCAGAGATGAGGGAATGGAGGTGTACAATCCCTGATGGGTCCTGTGCATCCCAACCTGGAAGCATGCTCAGCTCAGCAGGCAGCAAAGACCTCTTTAATCACCCTGATGCTCTGGGGCGGCACATGGCTCGAGATCCGTGTGGTTGTAACAGGGCAAACGCAAAAATAACCTCTAAGTGACAGTGCTGAAAGGTGGGGGAGAGCCTCAAAAGCCACCGAGCGAGTCACGTCACTATGGCTTCCTCTGCTAAAATGAAGTGTTCCTTTTTGGTTTTAGGTTTATTGAATTGTCCTTCCTCCACGGGATGCTCAATGCATTTTCTGCTGGTGGGGTGGTTTGAAGTCAGCCAGGAGGGCAGGGGGGAGCGGAAACAGATGGCCATACTTTGGCTGCTCCGTTGGTCCTGGTAAGATCAGTTATAGCGCTGTTGAAACAATTCCAGGTATTATTTTTGAATATGGTTTCCTCCTCCAAGCCGTGTGTCCTCCAAAGAATCTGTCCAAAGTCTCAAGATATTTACGTCTTCAATCTAAAAGTCAGAATGCATTAGCCAGGCAAACTTGGTCTCAGCGAGCTTAAAATAAACCAGTTCACTTTGAGTCTCACGCTATTAAATCAGTCGTGAGTGTCCTCGCGGCAACTAGATGTTGCAGGTTTCCAGCTTTCCAGCATGCTTTTCTGGTTGCTTATTTCTTGAAGGTGTACCAAAGAGCGCTGCCACCTTGCTTAGCCCCAGCTCAGCCTGGGGGCAAACTGCAAAAGCCTCGTTGAGGACAAGTTGTCCTAACAAATGGCATCACAGCAAGATTGTGCCTCCATGGAGCAAACCATAGAATGGTTTGGGTTGGAAGGGACCTTTAAAGGTCATCTAGTCCAACCCCCCTGCAACAAGCATCTTCAACTAGATCAGGTTCATCCAGAGCCCCATCCAATCTGACCTTGAATGTTTCCAGGGACGGAGCATTGACCACCTCTCTGGGCAACCTGTGCCAGTGTTTCACCACCTTCATGATAAAAAAAAAAATTTCTTCCTTACATCTAGTCTAAATCTACCTTCTTTTAGTTTAAAACCATTACTTCTTGTCCAATTGCAACAGGTCCTGCTAAACAGTTTGTCCCCGTCTTTCTTATAATCTGGAGCCTTCTCTTCTCCAGGCTGAACCCCCCCAGCTCTCTCAGCCTGTCCTCACAGCAGAGGGGCTCCAGCCCTCCCAGCATCTCCGGGGCCTCCTCTGGCCCCGCTCCAACAGCTCCGTGTCCTTAAATGTTGGTGGCTCCAGAGCTGGAGGCAGCCCTGCAGGGGGGTCTCCCCAGAGCGGGGCACAGGGGCAGAATCCCCTCCCCGCCCTGCTGGCCACGCTGCTTGGGGATGCAGCCCAGGGTGCCAGGGGCTTTCTGGGCTGCCAGCGCACGTTGCCGGCTTTTCATCCCCCAGTACCCCCAAGTCCTTCTTGACGGAGCTGCTCTCCAACCCTTCATCCCCAGCCTGTGTTGATTCCAGGGGCTGCGCAGACCCAGTGCAGCACCCTGCACTTGGCCTTGTTGAACCTCATGAGGTTCACATGGCCAATTTCTCGAGCTGGAAATGTGTCCCAGTGACTGCAAGTCCAGCTCTTGGGTTTCACCTCCTCTCAGTGCCGGGGGTCAATGCTGGGCAGAAATGCTGTGAAAGGGACTTTCTGAAGGTGACAGCAGGGACTGGCTCCTTGAGGAGGATTTCTTAAGAAACAAGATATCGCTCTGACAAGGCATGATGACAGGGATCCAGGATGCTGCAATGAAGCTGCTCCCCACCTTGCTGGGAAGGGAGGGAACAGGGGAAAACAGCCGCAATAAAAGACCCTGGTTTTACAAAGCCCAGCTGGTTTCCAGGGCTCTTAATGAGCACACAAAGTTGTTTTGCTTTTTTTTCCTGGCAGATAATGCCATTTTTAAGCCTCATAGCATAAAATTTTATATTTTTGTAGGTGAAATTACTTGATTAATCATTAAGCTGTTGAATATTTTAAACAAACTAGACATCTGTTGTGAATGGTGAAAGCTGCACAGAGATAAAACTGCAGCTTTTAGGAGATCTCCATGCCAAAGGGAAGCTGGAAAGTGAATACAACAATGAGCTGCACAAAGAAGAAAAATAATAATAATAATAATAATGGAAAAAAATCCCAAGATTTGAGCAAGGAAAAATAAGTGGACGATGTGAAAATTTATACTGCTCGGCCAAGGATGCTCATCGCAGCTCTCACAACCTGGTGTGATCTGCTTAATGGTGTCTTGGCCCAGGGATCCCCCTGGAGTTGCTTTGCTTTCAGGGGTCTCTTCTGCTTGATGAAACTGCGTTGTTTAAGCCAAGGCATCTGCTAAAACCTAGGTCACCCTGGGATCAACTTGTTTTTAATTACAGTCAGTTTCCAAATAAGAGTAATGGCAAGGTCTCATCAAGTTAGACTAGTTTTGGAAATCCAGACTCTGTATTTTTTTAGTTGTGGGGTAAAATTCTTGGCTATCTTATAGGAAGATTTTATCAAAGGGGAAAAAAGTTAAATGTTTTTCTTTGGCACAAAGGTCTATGCCGTTGGGCAGGTTTCTCTTGAGTCCTTTCTCCTGTAGAGGGTTTTTTCCCCAAGAACTGGTTCCCAAACCGAACCAGAGAGCTCTCAGACCTTGGGTGTCTGCAGACTCTCCTGCAAGCAAGGTCCTTCTGCTTCTTGCAGGGCATCCTGCCTCTGATTTTGTGCTTAAATGTTAGCTGAGGAGGTTCACAAAGTCCCCACATTGTCTTGCGTGGCAGCAAAGTCCTTAAACTCATATCAAATTTCGTCCAGATCCTGCAAAACAACCACATCAGCAAAATCCTCATGTGCACCTGATCCCTCCTGCCCTGCCATGGGACCGGTGCCACTTGGGTGTCCTGGGGCCTCCCCTCCCCTGAACAACCTGTCTGTCACGGGGAGGACTGATGGCCGTGGGAGACGGGGGTCCCCAACCCGCAGAGGGGAGCGGGGGTCAGCCCGCTCCATCCCTGCCTCTCCTGCAGGTGCTCTGGCACGCATTCCCCACTAAGTTTTATTTTCTCCCATTCCCTTTCCCCGTCCACCACCAAGTTGGATCCGTTTGCTCAGGAGGCTGCAGGATAAAGCTGAAACGATCGTTTCGGCATGTTTGCTTTCCTGCTTCTTTACACTTAGCCAACTTCCCCCAGTTCACATCGGGATTGAGCCATGAAGCTTTGCTTCACCTCCACCCCCTGCTCCAGCTCCCCTGGCTCTGCCGGGGCTTTGCAGGGATCTCCGTTCCCATCCCGGCCAGGCTGTGGGTTCGCTCCGGCGCCTGTCAACACCAAGATTCAGCACCAGGAATAACCTGCTGGGCAGAGAAGATGCCGTCCCTGACCTAGCCCCTGTGACAACCACCTTTATCCTCCCCAATGATACTGAGTTAAATCTATTTTCTGCAACAAAAAATTTTAACAGGGGCCACACCAAGCAATACGTGTTTCAGGAAGCTTCCTTGGTTTTTCTTCCAATAGCTGCTCCAGGAAGTGATGCCCTTTCCCAAACAGAATCACGTTTACCCGGGAGAAAAAGCAGGCTGGTCCTAACGTCATTACGGGATATTTTCACTCTTGCTGCTTCTGACCTGAGGGGTCAACTGCTCTATCTGGATTTATGAAAAGATAAGGTGATTTTATGATCAAAAATAACATTTGTGGGTAATTAAATCTCATGCTTCAGGGCATAAACCATAACCTGCCCGTGGCCAGGATGGGACTCCCAGAGAACTGGAAATACTCTCTGACAATTAATTTTCACTCTATTCATGGGCTGGGAGGGATCAGAGGGGTGAAACAACCATAATTAATTTACAGCGATTATTTCTAACAGCTGGCAAGTGGCATAACTCACTGGCAGAGATGGCTGGGAGCACGGAGATAATTGAGGAGAAATATGAGGCCCCTCTTCAGCCAAACAGCTGCGCACCAGCCCTTCCCCGTGAGCCCGGGTGAAGGTCCGTGCCCTCCTCGCTCGGTGGCCCGCGGACCTGGGGGAACACTGGGAGCCATGGGGGGGCCATGCAGAGCTCCCTGGCTGGAGTCCGCTCCTCTTGCACTAATTACCCCGTCCCCCGGTGCCCAAGCGGGCTTTCCCCGCAGCATGGCTGCGGCTTGGACCCGGCAAACGTCTCGGGAATAGCTTTGCCTGCGCTGTTTTGGGGTGTCTGTCGGTGCAGGGAGGGGTCCCCGATGGGGCCAGCACCGCAGCGTCGGGCTGCAGAGACACTGGGGGTGCTCTGAATGCAAAATGCGCCTTTTTGAAATGAAGCCTCAATAGCTTTCTTCAAGATGCTATGTTTTCGTCTGGTTTTTAAAAATACCACTTTTGTCAAGCTCTCTATGTTTTGGATAACCAGAAGCTGTCTCATGGTAGAAGTTACAGTTTTCCCAGGGGCTGTCTGTGCAGCTGCTGCCCGAGAACCGCTCAGGAATGCTCCAGCAAACCCCTCGTCCGCACACCCCGCAGGCATCACTCCCTCCTTCATGGTAACCCCCCAAAGAGATGGTTTTAAATGGCCTGTATGTGTAGGCAGGTTCTGGCAAGGGATTCATGGTTTAGTGAGGGGTTATTTTGCAGCTTCACCTCTGCAGGGGAAGGGCAGCTCAGGGACCACCAGCCTTGTGGGGGTGGGATGGGATGCGGTGCTCAGGGTGGGCTGGCGGGGTGGTTTTCTTGCTCGTGTGCCCTTCCTTCACCACCTCCCTCCCCCCAGCCATCGACAAGGGGCTCTTATTAGGGCAGAGACAGCAAAAAGGGAGAAACCCGTCCTCGCTAACAAGCTGTTTGCTGTTTATGAGCAGGTAAAGGCAGAGCTGGAATGAATTATTAATAGGGTGGAAATGGGGTCCCTCCACAGATCTGCTGCTAATTCTGGCTCAGCTGAATGTCACTCCCTCTGTCTCCCCCCTGGCTGTGGTTTTGGGGGATTGATTGCTCCTCCGCTTCCTTCCCCTTCCTCCCAGATCGGAGGTTGTCCTAGCGCAAGGTCACCCCTCGGCACGGGCGTTAGGACACGCTTTGCCTGCGTGCGGGATTCGGGAGAGCGTGAGTCAGCAGAAACCGGCACCGGCTCTTTGCGAGCACACGCCGGGACGCGCTCAGCGAGACATTTTCCTTTGCTTTTTGCCTCTTCCCTTTGGCCTGAAGCAGATACTCATTCACCGAGCAGTGCAGTACTCGTTCAAGGCTCTGAGGCTCCCTTGGGCCCATCTCTCCACCGGAGAAGAGATTCAACCCCTACTCGCGGCTGCTCTTCCCCTTCCCCCTCCAGCCTGCTTCTGAATTCCAGAAGCATCTCATTCGTATTTCATCCTAGCTCAGCACTGTGCCCTTCTCCCCACCAGCCATGGGGAAACATCACAGCGACAGACAGGGTTGTGTGGTGGCTGCACAACATCCCATCTCCAGATGGGGAAACTGAGGCAGGGAGGGATTCCAGGAGCAGGTTTGGGCTTCACCGGGAGCATTGGAGGCTCCACCTTTCTGAAGACCGAGCTCCCCCAGTCGCCTGCAGCTGGGCCAAGTAGTGGCTCCTTCATCCAATCTTGACGTGAGGGTCAAGAGAAACCATGAGGGTCAAGGAAATCTCCACCCTCTGTCTCTGAAACTATGTCCATAGTCTGCATAGTCTCCATGAAAAGGGTCTGAACCGATCTTTGCACCTTGGATGATACAACCTCTGCAGGAGGCTGACATCCAGGCAGGAAGCATCCTCTCCGCAAACGGAGGACCCAGAGGGGGATACTGCCCGTCACGCACAAGGACTGTGCCAAGACACCTCTCTACCTTTGGAACGCAGTCGGCACCGCTTGTGCACGACGCAAATCCCTTCACGCCCACTCTGGCTAAGCCAGAAACGGTCAGAAAATCTGGTGACACAATGAATTTTAACCTCCAGACTGAAATCAGTCCTGTCCGCAGGTGACCTCTCCAAGAAGGGCCCCGAGCATGCCGTTTGCAGGGTGACCTCGGGGCAGTACTTCATTTCCAAAGCCCCAGGATGGCTGGGAAGCCGCTTGGCTTCTGCTGCCGGATCCGCTGCCCGGCACCTTGTTCTGAAAAACGCTTGTGCAGCTGATTTGTGGGCGACACAAGGGTTAACGCCGCTTGGAAAATTCCACTCCTAAGCAGATAATCTCGTCTGTGCTGGGCACACACATCCATCGCCCACAGCCCGGCCTCCCATGGAATAATTTTTGAGCGGCTCTTTCTTTGTGAACTGCTAATCCCCCGGTGAGCCGCTCTAACCCCATCCCTCCTGGCGCCCTGGGCTCACCTCCGCACCCACCTCGCCGCCGGGGCTGCACCCCTGCGACTGCTCCTTTCGCAAGTTTGTGTATTACGGGGTGACCTAGAGCCCGAGATCTGAAGCTGACGAAGCAGACACCCCTCAGCCACCAACCGTGGGCACACATTCAAAGAGGCAGGGGTTTAATCCCATTGACTGCTTTTTAGCTCATCTCCAAACCTGGACTTTCTGTACCCAAGAGTTGCAAGCTTTGCTTTTCCCAGGGCGCTTCCCTGAAACTTGTCTACAAATTAAGCTGCTTGGATCCTGCCCCATCCATTCTCTGCCAGATTATTAAACCCTTGCATCTTGCTACGGAGATGTATCCGTGTCCGCAGCCCCTACCAACAGGAGGAGCACAGCAGCAGCGACCTGTGTGCTGGGCTCCGAGTGCATTATTGATTCAGGACTAAGAAAATGCTTAGGAAGTAGGAAAAGTGTCCTGCTCTCTAAAAGCTTGTGTGCCTTGTAAGCTCAATACATGCAGCCTTTGCAGAGAGGCTCGCTACGCCGCTATTAATATTTTATTCTGTAAGAGAGGCCCTGATAGTTTGAATGGGGGAGGTCAGGACGCGGAGGCTGGGGGTGGGAATGGGGAGGGAGCGGAGGCTCTGCTGTGGTCCTCCAATGGAGGTGCAGATCTTCCCCACGGCCTTGTTGGGGGGAGCACGGTTGGGTGGTGGATACCCCGGCACCCACCCCTGGCCTCCGATCAGGGCTCCCGTGGCTGCTGCGTGGAGCGCTCTGCTTTTGCTGGTGCATGCAAAGCTCTTGGCCGCTTTACGCTCGGTTTTAAGGGTAACGTTTCAGCAGGTGCCTGTTGGCGGCCGGGATGGTGCTGTGCTCAGCCTGAAATGTGCCCTGGCTGCGGTGGGGGGCTGTACCCGAGGGCAGGACTGCCGTCCTCTCCTTTAGAGGGTCACCTACACCCCCTTAATGGCAGCACTGTGGAGCTGGAGTAGCTGACTTGGCCAGGGGATGGGGGCTCACAAACCCTTTGGCTGGGAGTAAAAAATACTTGGATCTGTGCTAGTTCTCCCTTTGGGATATTGCCCCAAAAGGGATGTGGTGGTGCTGAGGGCAGGACTGGGACACGGTGGTGGAAGCATCCATGCAGAGCTCCGTGTTGGGGGAGCAGAGACCCATTGCCCATGTTGGTCCTGGGCTACGGGCACGTGGGCGCTGGAGCCACCTGGCACCGTTCATGGGTGGGTGACCGCGCTGCCCGCTCGGGTACCCGTCACCACGCTGCTCTGATCACACGCTGGCACTCGCCTCACCATGCGACTTGGCGGAGGTTGGAGTCGTGGTGCCACACGTGGAGCTGCTCCGGGAAGGGGGAGGCTGCTGCGTTAGTGATTTCTGCAGAGATGTGAGCAGGTAGGAGGGGTGGGAGCCGGCTGGGATGTGACCCAACCTGGTCGCTCTGCATCGCTGCGTGTCTGAGCCCACGGAGCTCCAGGAGGAGCAGCCCCGGCCAGTCCCCTCTCGTGGCTGGAAGCTGTCTGGGGATGGCTGACAAGTGGAGAAACTGCCATGGAGCCAAAAGCCACAGGTTTCCCTAAGCCTGCCTGCGCATAGCGCGGAGCAGATGCGTGGAGGCGCTGGTGCCAAACGCTGGAGCAAGCACAGGTCGGGGCAGTGGAACACGGTGGGTGCGGGGTCAATGCTACCATGTGCACCCTCTGTGGGGCCTGGTGACCCTGCCTGAAAGATGAGGGGACTTGCAGGGGGGACCTCACAGGACCTGACTGAGGCTGCAGGGGATGGGACATCTGCCTGGGGCGAGGGCTTCAAACTGCTGTTTGCTGGTGGGTCTTAGCCAGGGCTTTGCAGCCTTCTCCCCCTAGACATCTCCTGGATGGTCATCAAGCAGCGCTTCCCAGTGCATAGAGGAAAAAGCCCAGTTGGAGTGTTCCAGCACAGGCACCTGCGCGCTGCATCGAATGGCCCAGGCAGCGCCGGGGGCGCATTGAGCACTGCAGGCGGGCGCCCAAGGAGATGGATGCCTTTGAGAGAGCAGCAGCGGTGCTCACACCATCTCGGTGGAGAGCTCCCACTAACCAGGTCAGCAACAGTCCACACGTGCATAATAACTCCGGCAAGTCAGAAATTCGGGCTCTGCTAGCCAAGCATTGCCGAGCTGGTGTTGCTCACGCTTGATGGAGCTCACCATCTAGGTCAGAGGAGGAATTCATTAACCTTGGGGACCCCCCGGTCATCGCTGCGTTGCCGTAAGCTCTGTACCCTGCTGAGATGCTTGTGCCGGGGGCTTTTGTGGGCTTGTGCTGTGGGGTTTTGGCATTCTTTGGGCATGTTTCCATTTTGGTTTCTCCAAAACCATGGGGTAAACCAGGGGCAGAACTTGGATGGTCCCTGTTGAGGGCATTAGGATTCCTTGCTTGTTGCTGTGCTGCCCCAGAGTGTAACCATGGGGGGAGAGGTGCCCCTCCAGTGCCGTACATGATTTTACAACCCCAGTTCTGCAGTTTGCTGCCTGTCACTGCTGTGGACGCCCCGGCTGTTGGTGCATGCAGCGCTGCAGCCAAGCCCTCAGCATGCAGCGCTGCAGCTGCGGGAGCGGAAAGCGGAGCGGTTTGGGTTGTCTTGCAGCGGTGATTTTCAGACGGATCACAGAACGGCTCCGACCGACCGTGGCTCTGCAGCTGGTAGCGCTGCTGCAAGGGGACAAGAGGGGACGTGGCTGTCACTTGTGTGGGACAACAGGCAGGGTCATGGGGCTGGGACAGCCTAAACCCCACGCTTCAAAATTCTGTTGGTAAAAAGATTGTGTTTGGGGTCTGAAACTGTAATCAGGCTCAACTAAGGTTAAAATTGGACTTTCACTTAGGGAAACCAGAGTGTGGTAGGACAGCACTCCTTCCCACTCAGACCGTCTTGTCTGTAGGGAGAATTCCTTTGAAAGTTTATGGAAGATCGTATCTATGCTATAGAATACAATGCGGACTTAAAAAATGAATAAGAAGGACTTCCCTGAATCCCTTCAGCTTCAAAAGTTGCTTACGGAAAACTCGTATGCAGAGCTGGTGTATGGGCAAGTGTAAGAGCTGCTGTAAGAGCTGCGCTCTCAGCTCTGTCCACGCTCCCCAGCAAGTCTTCGGAGTCAGTTCTCTCCAGCTTTTCCCATCTGGAACGCTGTTCCCTTTGAAGAGCAAAGCTTTGCTTAAAAGCAGTTTACTCTTCCTCCTCACTTTCAAGATGGGGGTAAACTTTCTGCTCACTGTGCCAATTAAATCTACTCGACAGCTTGATTTTTATCGCTGTGTCTTTTCCATCAGCAAGTGGAAATGATCCTTGTTAGGGCAGCAGCATCCCACTTTACAACGAGATGAAACCCGAACTGGGCATTTAAGGAAATTGCTGTGGACTGTGAGGGGAAATCCCGTTTGCTCACCACTCTCTAATTTAAAGCTGAATTGTGTTCTTTCATTTTCTGTAAAGCCTCTGCTTTTATAACACCGAGATCCTGCCGCACTCCGGAGTAGCCTCTGTGGTAGGAGAGGAGTAGTGTGTAATTTGCTGATCAGATAATAACATGCAATCCAAGGGTCTGGCCCCAAGGGCAAGGAGCCGTTGATCTTGACTTCAAATAGTGTTCTCTGCAGCAACCCTGATGCTGAGAAGTGATTAAGGGTGGGAATAAAACCGAAAGGCCCCAGCCTTTTCTCCCACGCTCGAAAGCAATGCCGCGACGGGTGCAAGGGGTGGATGAGGGAAACTTTCATCCAGATGGAAATGGCAGCAGTCGCCTTTTCCAGGCTCTCCTCAAAGGAAAGGGGAGTATTTTCCAGGTGTTAATTTAATATAGTAGAGGGTTCAAGGGGGAAGGTGGGCTGTTAGCACTTTACAGATGTGAAAAGAAAGATGCGGCTTTCCGTCCCCGCAACCCTCACCAAGATATCCTGGGCAATTTGGCAGCAGAGAGCAGATTTCTTGTGCTGCCAGATTTTGGCATAAAGGCAAAGTAATTGTCCCCAGTGCCATATAGGTCCCCTAAGGAAGGGCAAGGTGGAGCTCTGACTCCCAGCACTCCGCTAAGGCCAAGGATGGGTTCGCAGCCAACTGTGGGTAGCGCTGATTTATTCAAGGAGGAGGGAGAAACATCTACTTTTCTTGGAAAGGATTTTCCATTTGACTTGTATATGGGCTCCTCTCAGCACAAAGGCTGCCCTTGAATCCCGGGGCGGTCGCAAGGCTGAGGACCCCTCGCGCTTTGTCCCCCTGGTTCTCCTCTCTGAATCAAGGCACCTCCCTGCGAGGGGTGGGCTGGGGACGGGCTGCGGGTTTTGTCTCTGCTCGAGGTATCGGAAGGGATGGATCCATCCTTTAATCACCAGATCATGCTGCATCTTTAAAAATGCTTTTGAAAGAGCATCTCTGAAGCAACTCCATTTTCCTTCTTACTTTTAAAAACTTTGACTTTGGGTTTGGGGATGATTAAAACTACAATCCTTTGTTTGCACCTAAATGGGGGTATGAAGATATGTTTGGGTAGAGTTGTGTAACACAGACTAAGAATGTAGAGAAAATGGTTTCTGTACCCAAAAGTTTTTCTGCATTTCCAGTTTTAGCACCCAGTCTGCTAAGAGAAATAGTTCCTTAGTACAAGCCTTATAACCACATGCCATTCAGAAAAGTTTAGCTAAGAATTAAACTAAACATCAAATTTGGCTGAATGTGTAATGAATAAATAAAGCCTTTTCCTTTCATGTACCTGTGCCAAAATCAACAAGCTCTATTAGCAGATGAAACAATGCTGACGCCAAATAAAAATACCCCTGACCCATCAATACGGGCTAAGAGCTCGGCCCAGCATCAAAGAGCGTTGTCTGAACAAGAAATACTGTCTCAACACCTCTGGGGAGGAAAAAAGGGCCCCGATCCCAGGGGTGAGCTGGGCTCCTGCGCCGCCAGCCGGGTGCGTGGAACTCTCACCAGGGTGTCAAGAAGCAGCAAAGCCGTTCTGTGACGGCCGCTGGCTCACAGGGAGTCTGCTCCGGGCACCCCTCCTGGCTGGCCCACCTTGCTAGAAGGATTTGGAAACCCCTTGAGCTGCAAACCTGTTTGGAGCAGGGGCCGTGGCTTTGGTGCTTGCTTGCTCCCCGACGCCCACCCCGCCTGTAAATTGCCCACAAAACCTGCATAATTTTTTTTATCACGTCTGCAAAACACTGACTCTTGAAAGTGAAGTTCTCTAAGGTCCCTGCTCAGTATCAAAGAAGTGCCTCAGCATCTCGGAACATCCCAATACCTGGGAGCGCCCTGTCAGTGGTGCCGTCCTCCTCCTCCCCGGGAGGGTAGGATGACGAAGTAAAGCCGCATCTCCCCTCTGCCCCACGCAGCCCGTGCAGCTTTGCCGTTCCCCAGCCCTGCCTGTCCTGCAAACCCCTCGCATTTGAAATCTGCGTTCAGCCGCCCCGTGCCATGTCCTGGATGTGATCTTTGAAGTCTCACCCTTCCCTCGGCATCCTTGGTTAAAAGATCTGTTCCCTATTAGCCTTCAGTCACGCTTTTAGATTCATTCAGGCTTTTATTTACTTATCCATCTGTCTTCCTGCTCCCACCACTCCCCCTGCCCTGCCAGGAGGGAAAGTACAATTCATTTTTCAGGTGACCCTGCCAGAAAGTCATTGACATGAATAGGAGAAAGTTCAGAAACTGTGGAAAAAAGCAAACCCCCCGACTTTAACAAGCAGCAAAATGCTTCCCAGCCAGAAGGGAGCAGCCAGATGTGACTCGAATTGCTGTAGAACAGAAAGGACAATCCTCCCAATAATTCCTGCAGTCCCCCGGGCGCCTCCTTTTGCAGAACTCTCTGCGAGTGCTGCGCAAAGTTGTTACACCCGTAGCGTGTGATGCTGCAGGCTGTGCGATGCCTCCTCGGTACCGGTGCAGCTGCGTAGGAAACGCTCCCTGTCCTACAGGGTCCTGACTTTCACCAGGGCACCCCCCCTCTGCCTGCCCGCAGCCGTGCCCCGCACGGGGACGTCGTCCAGCTCCCTCTTGCCCGGCTGCCTTGAGCAGGGAGGGATGTTTGCCTGTCTTTAATTTTGATTTCAGTTGTCTGAGCAGCGCAGGCGTCCTGCCGGGCTGTGCTTAATTCTGAATAACGTTAGTTTAACTGCACGGACAGTCCCCTGCTGTTTTGAAAGACACCTAAGAAAGCAATATAGTCACCGTAAGAACTTCTCTGCTGGAAAGCCAGGCTCCTATGAGAACCCACCTGTTACATAAAAATAATTAAAACCTGAAAAGAGAGGATAACAGGACGTCAAAAGGCATCCGAGCAGGCAAGGACCTGCGCAAGGTTCGTGTGAGCACCAGCCCTCCCCGCTTGGAGGTTGTAACGATCGGTGGGCAGCGACATTGATTTTTTGCCCAGCGCATCCTCTGCGCTCTGTAGCAAAACTCTGCTCCCATCCCCTGCGGGCTCCGCTCGCCTCTCTCTGCACGTCGATAGGTGTCAAGTCACCACCCAGGACCGGCGATGGAAAGGCCATTTCTTGCCGATTCCACTTTCTACTGACCATAAGGGGATGCTCAGCAGTAAATGGCCACATGTCACTCTCTGTGACAGAGGCCGTGAAAATGTACCTTGATGGCCTCCCAGCACACACCGCTCAAGCCCGTAGGCTGGACTGGAGCCTGGATCTCTCCTGCAGCCATCTCCTACCTCTGCACTAGGGGCTGGGTGGGCTCCTTGCTCACCTCAGCAGGGCTGCTCTTCATCTGCTTCATTTTGAAAACTCTTTAATCCTCTGGAGAGGACAGCAGTGGTGTAAGATGGGGGAGAAAGGGCCATGAATACAGGGGGGATTTCAAAAACCTAGCCCAAAAAATCTAAAAAAAAATAACTTGCAATATATTACTCCTGTTCTTAGCTTGGTTCTTCATCAGGGGAATTGCTCGGGGACGCTGCCGTGAGTGCTGGTTTCTGTTTCGGGAGCTGAGGGCCGGGCCAGGCACGCACCCCAGGGTGAGGCAGGGACAGGAAGGCAAATCCATGTTTTGCATTTGTGTAACTCCCATTCACGGCTGTACACGGTGTTTGCAAGTGTTACAGCACATGGCAGGCGTACGCTACGAGGAAATACTGCTGGTGCCCAGAATAGAAAGATTTTAGCTCAGTATTGACTGAACCAAGAGATGGAGAGAGCTGATTGCAGTTTGTGTCTTTTGCTCCCTTGGAGGTCAGTGGAGCTGAAGCCTGGAGCATCCTTAGCCAGGAAGTGTTTGCAAACAGCTGCAGTGAACGTAGCGGAAAGCAATCTGGTATTGTTCACCTTTTAATCCTTCTGCAGCCAGTCAGACAAATGGAAATCCAGACTGACCCGTCAATAGTTAACTGTTTTATTTGCAACCTTTGACTTAATCTTTCTTTTCAAATGATCTTTTAAAAGGAAAAGCTGCTACTTATCGGGAATTAGGGAAAATATCTTCCCTGGTACTAATGAGACCCCTTAGGCTGGGGAGAAGCAGGTAAATAAATAGTGGTGGTGTGTTTTGATGGTCATAAATGTTTGGCATCTCCTGGTATCAAAGCAGCAGTTTTCTCTTGGATTTTCAAGAAACGCTCTGAGCTGTTGGTCCCAGGGTGTTTTCTATGTGTACGTGCATTTTCTAGGTGGGGAACTGCGGCATGGGGTATCTGAGTCTGGGTAATGCTGGCAATAGAAATTGGGACTCCTTTCCCTCTCCCACTGATTTAGAGGGAGGAGAACTCTCTCCTTCTCATTATAGGCAATGGGCGAGTATACCTTTTTAGGAGACACTCCTTGTCCACTGCTCACCCCAGTGAAACCTTGCCAGCATGGGCTGGCTTGGTCCCTGGGCCTTAAATGTGGGCTTGGGCCACTCCTGGAGGACGGTACAGCCATGCTGTTTTGCTCTTTGCTTTGACCCCCGAACTCTTTTTAACAATGTAAAGCCTTCTGAATTATAAATCAAATGTTCCTGCTGAGCTTTGTGGTGCAGGGAATGAAATGCAATGATTAATATTTAAGAGAAAATAAGTTAAAGATTCTAACTGCAAGGGCAAGTGTCTGCCCAGAGAGTCTTTTCATGTGGAGGGTAGAGAGGGGGAAAGCTGCATTTTCAGGGGACTTCAGTGAAACTCGTGGCTGTCAGACCGACCGCCTGAGCTGCTGGTGTGTGGAGCCACACTGGGCTCCACCACCCTGCCCCTCACTCTACCTCGCGCTGAGACCATGCGCCCGCCTCGGATAAAACCCCGGTTTGGGATGGGACTGGTGAACACACCCCACGCACTGCAGCAAGCAGAGGGATGTGCTCAGCAGCTCAGGCTCTGTGCTCGCTGGCGCCAGAGCTTTTCCAACACCGGGAACTTACCACCCCAGACCAGGGCTTGGCTAACCCCTCCCAGCTCCTCCTCGCCCTCCCCTCAACGCACCAGCACCATCCCTGCTCCAGGGCTGACCTCTCATCGGCACAGCACCGGGACAGGCAGGACACCTTCTCCCCATTTTGCAGATAGGGAGACTGAGAGCTCAAGGCGGCAGCCACCGTTGCCACCCTGAACCCAAATGTCCTTCTAACAGCATCTCAGCAGGACACTGCCTCTGGCCGCCTGCACGCAGAGTCTGTTACAACACATCGAACGAGGAGGCAAACACTTACATGGGTGCAGAATCTCTCCGGCGGGTCCCCACAAGTGATTCCTGCTGGATCCACCCGTACCGTCACATAATCCTTCATCCGCATGGCCTTAGGTTGACAAGCATAAAACTCCCATGACGGGCCATCATCCGTCGTCACCCAGGACTTGCAAATGTCATACTGTCCCATGGCCAAGGGGAGACAGTGCAAGAGGAGAGCAACCAGGCAGAGCATGGCAGCTGTGGCCAAGTGCGGGATCCCTGGGCGAGGGCAGTGCCGAGAGTCCCGAGGAAGGCAGCTACTGGGCTAGGGGTTGCTCTCGGGATCAGCATGGAAACTCCTCATTTAAAAGTGATCCAGTCCAAGGAGATCCAGACGATAACAGGAACGATCCCACTCTGCACGCTGTATTTGGACGTGGAAAGTTTCTCTCCGCAGAGGAGCCAAATTGGCAAATAACTTGATTGGGAAAGTTTTGGCTGGAGTTGCTGATCAGTGGTCAAACGTCTTCCTTAACCTCATTTTTCCCCCCCCTTTTATTGTATGTAAAAGCTTCCAAATCAGCATGAAAATATCTAGAGGTGACTCCAGTCAATCAATAGAAAGATCAAGTTCTGAGTTGCTGATGAAATTTGATAGGAGTAAATTGGAGAGGCTGTGAGATGGTGCTGGATCAGGTTTTCATCAACCTTCTTGTCTGCCGCAAATGCGCCGCTGTGGAAAGTGCCTTAAACTGTGGTCTGCCTTAAATAATTATTGTGGGTTATGGACATTAATACGTAAAATAAATATAGCATCTGGTCATCAGTACAACTCTGACAAGAGAGACTCTTTGGAGCTAGAATTCCTTTCCCCCAAAGGATGGTTGTGTCCATGTAGCCGCGTTGGGTGGTGAGATCCGCAGTGGTCCCAGCAGGGTGCTGGGCAGTCAGTGGGTTGACAGGAGCAGCGCTGGCCTTGCTGCTTCTCCCTCTGTGTCTGGCAGCGGTGGCGAGGCACTCGCAGGCGAGGATTTCTGTCTGACTCTGCCTTTGGGCAACCGAGCGTCGAGTTCCCCAAGCCTTCAGCTGCAAGCCATGCTGCTACCTGAGGTCCCCCCTCTCTTTCATGGTCAGGGCAAAGGGAGAGCTCATCAGCAGGCTGCACCTGCAACAAATGGAAAGAGAAATTAGCTGGGAACAAGGTGGGGGGGGGGCAGTTGGAGCAACAAGACTTGTAGGAACGGGGATCCCCCAGGAGTCACAGCCTCAGCTGGACTTCCCGAGCCACAAGCCAAGTTTTTCTAAAAGGGAGATATACAACTTTAATAAAAAGAAATCTATAGCAAGATGCTTATGGCTCTTCTGTTTGGGAGATGGGAAGGAGCACTGCCCCATTTAAGGTATCTGCTTTGTAACAGCAGCTGGACAACAAGAGCTCTAATGGGTCTTCAAATAATATCAAGAAGCAGCTATAGGTCATTAGAAGACAGAATATGCAGACACAGAGCAGGGACAGACAGACAAATTGATAGTCTTAAAAAGATAAGCAAATAAATAAGACAGCTGGGGAGACAGATACATTGTCCAGCAACCCCACATATGATTTATCTGAACAATAACATTTAATAAAAAACAATTTAAAGTCCTAATAACATTTAAGGTTCACCTAATACAAAGAGCAATGACCTTCCCAGTATTCATTTCAGGTTAGAGCAACATTTCTGCAATTTTGTTGTCTTTCCAGTAGAGCTATGAGAGTCTTAAGTAATTACAAAACAAAATGACAAAGAACTGAAGGGGGGGGCGGGGTAGAAAAAGAAAGAGTCAAACCCCCTCTCAGCATCAGATCCAGGAGGGAGATCGCATAAGAGAAGTTGGAAGGCACGTATCCAGAACAGAAATTTAGCTTTGGATAATTCCCTTTCTATTTGGTTCCCCAACTTTTCTTCCACAATTTAGGGGTGTCTGCTTCAACGGCATGTTTAGGATTTGCTCTCTCATAACAGCTCAGTGACGAAAGCTCAGAAACTCCAGGTTAACAGATGCATTGATCCATGTCCGGGGGCTTCACACTGCTGTGCTACCATGTCCCTTTCCCCCCTTTTTGCGCGGAAGATTGCTGATTGAGATGAATGAGTTCAGAAAAGAGAAGCTATCTCTCATGCTTCATCACCAGCTCTCAAAGAAGAGCCTATTATAGCTGCGTTGGACCTGAATAAACTCCCAAAGAAAGAATAGACTGGCTGCTATTTTTACATTATGAGTAAATGTAGTAAAAATAATAAACCGGTGTGACACAGTGTTTATAAGTCCCGCTGACATCAGAGCTGTCTTTTCAGTTATAACAAGTCAGTTCCTAATTATTACATCAAACTGGTCACGGCCAAGTGCCTTATAACAGCGGAGCGCGTGAGACTCCAGTATTGTATAGAAAACAAGCAGGGTAGTTTTAATGAGGACTCCAGTGCTGCCAAGTTTATGGATCCATTTTCATAGCCTTAACAATTATATTTTGCACTTGAAAGGCTGTTAGGGAAAAACCCGGGAAGAAAGGATCTATATTATCTATTAGTTTCTTGTTATGCTTGCCAAATGTCACAGATTCCCAGCGAAATAAAAATTTGCCGGAAAAATGTATTTACTGTCAGTCAATCAGCCAGGCGTGCGGGTTCCCTGTGAAGTCTGTGGTGCAACACTTTGCCGGTACAGTCTCTTTGCAGAAATAGTTGCACAATGTTGCTCTGAAAGAAGCCAGCATACTGCAAACGGGGGAGAGGGACTCCCTGAATTAAAGGTTTTGCCCTGCTTTGGTTTGGTTTGATCCTTAGAAAATAAATCTCCACCTGATATTATTAAGAAACTGCAGTTCATGGGAGCAAATAGAATCAATGCTCTTTGTTTTCTTTGAAGAGTACTCAGCAATCACTGGGGACTGATAGCCAGAGTATTAAAACCACAAAATTAGATTGTATCTTGACTTAGCTGGTTCCTTTTTTTTTTTATTATTATTTTTATTATTGGATTAACACTCTATTGAAATAGAGACAATGCTGAGCAACAACTGAGCTGCTCTGGAATTAATTACAGAAAGTAAACTCAATGAAGGAGTTTTCAGTTTTCTTTCAGAAGCATTGCCTTCAAAATGAACCCCAACCACTCTTCCCCCCCTACAATGACCAAGAGTGAGTTTTTCCCCCTCTTTTCCCCGCTGACCATCCCTTCCCCTCACCCTTAGAAGCGAAGTTCGGAAACCCCCGCTCTGCCTGCGGTGTGACAGGAGGCTGAACCCTCCGAACAACGTCGCAAAGCTCAGAGGAGCGACGGGCTCCCAGCAGAAAAACCTGTAAATCTCACTTACATTCAGCCGCTCTCCTCAAT
>VYZM01014453.1:194071-253513 GCA_013398915.1 Dromas ardeola | reverse complement strand
GAGCTTAAAAAAAAAAAAATAGAAAATCATGAGATCATGTTTGCTCGAGGAAGAAAAAAAAATAATAAGAGCTCTAGTCACGAGGGTTTCCCCGCACGTGTAAGTTCTGGGTTGGTGTGCCCTGAATATTTTTGGGGAGGCTTCTGCTGGCGAAGATGCTGTAAATGAGGCTGCGTGCGTGTGTGCTGGGGGAAGAGGGGGTGGTTGGAATTAATAGGATAAACAAAGCAGGAACTCGGAGATGGGGAAATCAGATGGCTGGGAAATGCTTTGATAACGGTGGGAATGCGCTTTGGGATTTAACCAAACCTGGTTTTCTTTGGTAAGTCAGGGGATTAACCTGCAGGGCTGTAAGGTGTGGTAGGATGCAGGAGCTATAGGTGTTGCTTAGGTCAACTCTCTTGTGTCCACACTGAGGGGCAGAGGAGGCTCCAGCTATGGACGGGGTGGTTGAAATTGTGGCAGGTAAATGTCCAGGCAGATGTTGGAGACAGGATCATTCCTAAGCAGCGACAGGTTTTTGACATGCACATGGATAAAAGACAGTCCATTTACGGGGAGGAAAACCAAAGAATCCCCACTGCTCCCTGTGTACACGACCACCAAAAAATGACTGTTCTTTCCTAACCAAGAATTCAATATTTTCTAAGCCAGAAAGTGCATTGTCCAACTTGCGTGCGGTTTGCAATCTCATTGACTCAGTATTTTGTTACTTGATTTCCTTTGGCCCATTGCTCTGAGGTCTCTATGTGGCTTCTCCCACCCTGGAAAACGCACGATCCATCCTGTGACCGGGCAGAGGTGATGTAGAGCTCTTCTGGGAAGTGTTTCCCGTATACTGGAGCATAAGTGAGATTTATGAAATGCTGGCGTGCAGCTTGACTGTGGCCCAGCCTAAATGCTACACTGATGCACAGGGTGGTCTTTACCTGCAAGACTGTCTTTGGTTCTGGCTTGATCTCCACTGCTCCGGTCAGGGCACAGACTGCAACTTTCCTCATGGTAATTTTTTCTGTAAACACTTATTTTATGGCAGCAGCATTACTTAAGTGAGAAGCACTGTCTGGGAATTGAGGGCTGGCTAATATTCCTGGATTTCACTTTGTGCCTTCAGGTCTTCTCTGTAGTAATGACTCCCCTGGAAATTCCCCGTGTCTCACTTATTACTCCTTTATTAGTTATTATGGAACCGTAACAGGATAAAAAGGAGTTGGTATTTCATTTTCATTCCCTCTAATAGCCACGGCAAAGACCAAGTGGTGTGCTGATTATTGACATCAGAGTTAAGTGATATGCACGCATCATTAGGTTTCAATTGGAAAGAATAACAGCACAGTATGAGTCGTCACACTTCTAAACTGCATGGCATTTAAAGAAAAACCAAAGTCGTTTTTCTCAGCCCTGCGAGCTTAAAAGATCAGAAGCTAGCAATAAGACTTGTATAGACACAGGTAAAAGGTGCTACCTCCAGGCAAATCACCAGAATTAACTAATCAGCCTAATACCCCGGAGAGGCCGGGAGAAGCTGTGTGGCTTTTCCAAGGTTACTGGGCGATTCAGGAGATGCAAGAACAGCTCGGAGGGTGGGATATCGCGCTGCTCCCGCTCCTGGGGTGAACAGACGGGTGTGGCTCCAAGGGTCCTTGTGCTGGGAGAGAGCGAGATCGACTGGGGCACTCATGGAGACGGGGCCCAAAGGAAGGACTGCAGCGCAGCTGTCACAGGCTGGAAGGAATGGGGAAGAGTTGCGGCGAATCTGTAATTTTAGACCATTTGCATTCTTTTGCCCAAACACCTTTTGCCAATATTTAATGCTGGGCGTCGTTTCCTTCTGTGTGAAATTTCTGCGAGGAGCAAAATGGATGTGCCTTTCCTTGAGGGGCCGGCTCTGCCCCCTCCCTGGAGCTGAGCACTGCCTTCTCGCACAAGGAGAGCGCGGTTGAAAATCAATGGGTCTGCACTGAGATTTAATTGCTACAGCGTAGGCAGGGGTGGAGAATAAGGCCCTTAATATTTCATACAGCCTCTGCTCCCAAAGGGATCCCCGGGGCTCAAGGGCCAAATGTAAACCCATTATAAGCAGGTGTAATTCTATTGACATATGCGGGCTCGCACCTGTTTATACTATGGCTATATTTGGCTCCCTAAATCTAAATGGCAAATGGTGCTTTTGACATGCGCAGGAGAAGAGAGAAGTGTTTTCCCGACTTGGGATGGCAGAGGATAGACTGAGACAACAGAAGGTAAACGTGACACCTCGCAGCCCCCGTTCTCGGTGGCGATGCGCTCGCTAACACTTGAGCTGAGTAGGGTCCGTGGAGAGAGATCCAAGATTACTGCCAGAATAATAACCAGGCTTATAAAGGATCTTTCATTTGAGGATACATATTGCTGTATCACCTATAATAGCAATACGTTCTTTTTATAGTCCTTATCTAGCAATGTGCGGCCAAGGATGTCAAAGTGCCTCCTGCAAGTGAGTAAGCATTTTATTAGGTGGAAACACAAAGCTCATAATTGTGCTGCGAGCCCAGGAGCAGGCGAGAGACCCCTTTGCAAGGAGGGGTTTGGGTCATATTTGACAGGCACAGCTCAGCCTGACCCCTTGTTCCAGCAGTGTCTTTCTCCAGCCAGCCGGGACCTCCGGGGAGAAGTTTGCGGGGAAAAGGAGAAGAAATTCATAAAGGTGCTTTTGTTTTGGGGATGATGGAGGGGAAGGCTGCGTGAACCTTGTGCTTATCGGGGGAGATTTGCCTCATCTCACCACCCTTGTACTGTCCTTTTGTTCTTGGCAAGCTGGACGTGAAGAAAACTTCCAGCTTGATCCGAACGGGGAGGTTTATGCTTCCCAGTTCCTTGTGCGTGGTGCAAAGACAAAATCACCGAGTTTTAAAAGGAAGAGAGACATAATATTTTGTAGTTAGAAGAAATGCTGGAAAACCCACACAAAGCCTGAGAAACTGAGCAACAGACAGCTTTGGTACACGCCGTCCCAGGAGGGTGGGTGGGTGATATTTATTTTCTTGCCCTCCCTGGCCTCGGGGCCAGGCCAGCGGGAGCTGCTGGTCCCCTGCCCTTAGGCAGACACCCACCCCAGTGAGCAGGAGAGGGAAGAGCCGAATGCCTGGATCCCTGGAGTACTCTACATTTTCTTCCTTTGTGAAAGGTACCGGGGAGACAGCAGAGAGCATCTGCTGTGGGAGGGGAGGCTTCCCCCGGCTCCCTGCCTCCCACCCTCCCGCACAAGACCTCGGATGCATTTTCTGCAGCTCAGACGCTTTTCCAGGGCCCGGGGTGAATTTTGCCCTCCCTGATTAGATAACCAAAGGAGCAGTGCCTGTACTCTCCAGGGAGAGGATGCTGTCTCTTTCCTGCCAGAAGGACAGCTGGAGGGAGGGTGGGATTTTCAGCATGCAAGCACTTAGCCAGATCAAGGAAATGGGATGCAAAGCATTTTAGGCTAAGGAAGGTTGTTGTGCAGGGAAACATGAGGCTGCTGTTCTGTTAGGGAGCTAAGGCTTCGCAAAACGCTCCTGCGTGCCAAACGGCAAGCCTTAACTACGGCAGGTCACTGCCTCTTTAAGGAAAACAAGCATGACAAGTCAGAAAAAAAAGCCCATCGCTGTCTTTGCTGAAAAACTTTGATCATTTAAATATTATTGATGCACATTAGCCCCAGCAGAGATTGGCTGGGTGATGGGAAGTACTTCACCTTGACACAGGGAAAATATGTTGCTTTCTGTTGCCTTGTCTTTTGTTTCATATATCAAATCAGAGCTTAGCCAAGTGAATCAGCTCAGGAAGCATTTAAGATTTATTTGATTTTGGGGAAGGTAGAGCTTTCCTTATCTTTACTAGCTGTGGGGGAGTAAGTATGGATAAAAACAGGAGGAGTGTTTAAAGGAGGGATCTATAATTAAAAACCCCTCAGAAGGGGAACTTTCCTTTTAACTTACTATTAAAATGGAAGCGTTTGAGAGTATACGGTTTTGGCTCTGGGGATCGCCTCCGTATCCTTGACAGAGCCCTGCGAATTCCTCTAATCCCCGCCTCGGAGCGTGTCTGTGCTTTCGAAACAACTCCTGCCGCCCCACGGAGGGCTCACCTCAGCCCCTGGGTTGATTCCCATGGGAAGCCCCAGCCTTTGCCCCCCTGGCCCGGCTCGGGGAAGAGGAGCTCCCTTCCCAGCGCGGGGCTGTTTCCTCGGCAGCCCCGAGCCTCACGCTGGGAGGAGACGCCTTCCACAAAGGCTTTTTAACCTGAGGAAGGAACATGTCACTTCTAATGGAGCTGACAGCAGCAGGGAGGGTTTTTAGGTTAGTGGTTGAAGAACACACTTGTAATGAGTGAAGTAATTGAATAAATGCTGACAATTTGATGTGGAAAATGCATAATCAGCTAGCTGTGGAAGGTTGACTTGTTCTTTTTTCTCCGTTTCCTTAGCACTGGGATAAACACCTTTATTCTTTTCCAAGCAGGTGATGTGTTCAGCAGCACAAAACCAGCAGACACATGCACACGCTTCCCTCCCCGGCACACATGTGCTGATTGCCAAATAATTGACCCAGTTATGCTCATACGCTATTTGCATCACTGGAACTTAATAAATACATGTATAATCAATCTCAGCACTTAACTTTTTCTTGAGTCATGTGCTGGTTGAATACTCCCGTCAGTAGTTTCACTGGCTCTAGCCCAGGTTACAGTAGCTACACCTATACTGGGGAGAAACGTGGCAGTCCCTCGGGTAGGTACAAATGAGGCCACACCAAGTAGCACTACGAGCTGATCCTGCAGGAATAACTGGGAGTGTAGCTGGCTTTTCACATCCTAAACACAGCTAACAAATTGTGGATGTAGACAGTGGAGTTGGCATATTCCAGCGCAGTGACTTTCCTCACCCAACCGTCATCTCAGCTTTATGCAGATGGAAACTCAGTGAATTTTTTGTCATCGAGCCCCCAGTTTTAGCCTGACAATGGGAACAGCATCATCTGTGTCATGTATGTTGGAAGCAATGAATAGAGAGCTGAGCTCACTAATCTATCTGCATAGTGAAGATATGGAAAAAACCTCTCCTCTTGCTTACCCTCCTGCCTACTCAAATCTCTGTGAAAAAAGGAGGAGAATATGGGCCCTCTTCGTACTTCAGATCTCAGTGCCCTTGAAGAAAGGAGCGACTGCTCAGTCCAGCCTCCTGGGATGAGTGTGAGACTCAGAACTACCTGCAGTGACAAACGCTCTCCCCATCTGCAGGCTGGTAGACAAAAGGCAGTTCCTGGATTAAGAATGCTTATCAAGATGGATACTTTGACTTTATGTCATCGGGACACCTTCTCCACTCTACATCCGAATCAGCACTTGCGTATCTAGGGCATGGAGGTTTGACCTGCCAACTGTTAAATAGATTACGGCATACTCCCCCCAAACTATTAGCATGGAACAGCATACATCCATGGGAGAGACAAGCTAAGGACACAGCGGTTCACAAGAACAATGAGCCATTGGAGCTTTTCCTTTTTGTGTAGAGTTGAAAGAATTGTTTATTACAGAGAAAGTGAAATAGCAGCACGTAGCAGTTCATCCGTGTGCTATGGAGGCACGGGGCTATGACTCCGTATTCAAGGCTGAGCTGAAGTTTGGGCTTGACTCTCCATTCAGCAGCTCTGGATTATCTTTTTTTTAACTTGAACAGATAAGTTTCCTCTAGATTATAACTGTCTTAAACAGCAGGAGTGAGATCCAGATCAGGCTTTAAGGGTTGGAATTTACATGCTTTTTCTTATGCTTGGGGTATTAATTTCATATGCAGTGGAAAAGTAATATCCTGTCTGTCACTAGAGAGGAAGAGATGTGCGTGCGTGTATGTGCACAGTCATTGCTAACTGTTGAGCTTTTTCGTTCAAATTTCGTTTTTGTGAAAATTTCTAAATTAAAATGAAAATGGGCTGCAGAAATGATGAATGTGAAATACCAACAAGGCAAAAGCAGGAGATGTTTTCTCTTGTTTTCGTAACTCGTGGTCTTTGTGTGTAAGAGTGTATTGCATGGCAACTGCATTCACACTTCTCTTTAATAAAAGATCCTAGCAGATGGACCCACTATTAACATGTATCCCCCAGATTTGCATATTTCATATTCATGCCAAGATGGCACTAAGCACACATGGGATGAACAAGGCTGATATAAACACAATTGCACCAGATTAATGCAATGATCAAAGGGTATTGTCCTAGCATCCCCGTTAGGGATCCAGTTTAATATTAGTTATTAATATTGTTAAACTCCTACCGGAGTCAAATTAAGGTCTTCCAAATACAGTCGGACAGGGCTCTTAGGTACTACAAGTTGATGAATATGTTATGAATTCCTGAGAGAGAGGGCTAAGAAACAGCATTTGCATCTGAGCTGCGAAGAATCCAGCGCTGGAAACGTGCAGACCTCAAGGCTTGGTCCAGTGTGCTGCGTAATTAAGACTCACTTGAAATTCAGATCTTATCCAAGATCTGTATCGGAGTTTCTCAGAATTCAAGTGCAATCACATCTAGTCAGAAGACAAGCCTATCTGTAGTATCTTATCAAATATTAGGCATTACAAAGTGGTATTCTGGAGCCCCAAATATATTTGATCCCATTGTTCTAGTCCATTAATCAAACACGGCGCTGCACATACTAATAGGATCAAACATTAGGAAATATTTATGAATGAGCATTGTTGTGACTGCAAAAATTAAACACAGCAGGTTTTAAATACACAAGATCTCGAAAAGGAAAACTTTATTCTCTCCTGTATATCTGGTGCCAAATTCAGAGCGAATTTTCAGTGAATCTTAGATAGTCTGTGCTTGGGTAATTTACACCTTCTTCCAGCTCCCTTCCGTGTGTAAATTACACCTGCTTCCACCTATATCGAATCTGACCCATTGCACCGAGGATACTAATGAAATGATGTAGCACCAGATAATGCAGTTGCGGGGAGGCAGGGGCTGTATGCACACAACGCACTGGTACTCGGGGTGGACAAAGCCCGAACGCAGGTGTGATATCCCTCTACTGTGTTCTGCAGCTGCGTCTCTTGGTGGAATCAAACCATCGCTTAGCCACACGAGCCCTGGCATAATGGTATTTCCACTGCTTCTGTGTGCTGGGTGGAATCTGGACACAGTAAAGTCCCTCTTGGATGCTGGATGTCCCCCTTATATCAAGGGGGACAGAGTTTTTCTCACCAGATCCAAAGGCAAGGCATGGCGTTGGCATCAGCTATAGAGTAGCCCCACAAGCCGTGGTTTTCTCAAGAATAAATCATGTCAAACCAATCTAATTTTCATGTGACAGGGCAGCAGGTCTCGGAGAGGGGAGAAGTTGGAGATGCGATACATCTTGACTGCAGTAGGGTTTTTGACACTGTTTCATACGGCGTTCCCAGGAGCGAGGTGGGGGAATGTGGCGGAGGAGAAACGCTGTGAGGTACCGAACCGGCTGGGAAAGCATACGGAAAAGCTATCGGCTGTTTATTGTTGAAGTGGAAGGATGGCTTGAGTACGGTGCTGCAGGGGTCTGTGCAGGGTCTGGTATTACTCAATATTTTCATTAGCGACTTGGGTAATGGAATATGGAGTAGACTTACTGCATCTGCTGACAATACCAAGCTGAGAGGGGCTGCAAGTGCTCTCAGAGAACAGGAGAAAGATTCAAAAATCTTAACAAACTGAAGAAAAAGGCTGGAAAGAATAGATTGATGTTCAAAAAGGACAAGAGCAAAGCAGAAAGTACTGGAACTATCGAAACGTGTGTCAGGAAATGGCTGTGTAAGCTGCATTTCTAAGGAAAAAGGGGTAATATCATGGGCAAGAAATTAGCCCTGAGCCAACTGCGGTACCCTGGTGTGAGAAAAGCAAAGCTGACACCACGGTACGTAAAGAAAGTGTGGTATGGCCCACTGCTCCCATCTGCACTGAGTGTTGGGGAGGAGCAGTTTTGGTCATCAGACTTACAGAAAAATATGGAAAATGAAACATAGAGTTAGAGTCCTAGAAAACAAACCTACCAAGAAGGAAAGAAGGAAAGAACTGCAGTCGATTATTTGAGGCTGACAAAAATACAGTAATAATCTCCCAAAATGTAAAAGATGCTACAAAAGTAAAAAGCTGCTGCCCACATCCACTGGGGCAGGACAGAAGTAACGGGATTAAACTGCAGCAAATGAAATTTGGGTTAGACTTTGGGGAAAATGTTCCGTCTATAAGAATAGCTGACACCCAGAATAGACCTTCTCAGGAGCTTGTGGAATCTCCTTAAATACCTCCAGGGATGAACAGGTGAGAGAGACTCCTGTCAAGACCGATTTAGGCAGGGCTGATCCTACCCTGGGGGAAGGAGATGGACTAGGTGACCTCTCAAGATCCCTTTTCCTCTTTTTCCTATGGTTCTATGTGTAATTCGTGTGGCGGTGATATTGGGAGAGCCAAGAGCTTCACTCTGCATATTGGGTAAACACTTTATATTTAAATTGGGAAGTTTTGTTTACTTGTCAGTCTGTTGTTGTTTCAGTTTAAATCTTACTAATTTAAGTTGAATACTGAATTATAAATTACAGTGATGGGTGTATGAGGAATATCTGAGGAGACAGATACTGAAATCCATTAATCTATTGATCCCATTGATCGGAGTGTTTCATTTAGAATAGCATTTTCCTATTTTTAAATATGTATTAAAAGACCCTTTTAAAAACAACTTTGTTTTATCGCAGTGCAGGAATTATCCTGCTCTCTGATAGGTGTGTATCCTTAAGCAGGCACACAGAAAAAAATTGATGGTGGCATATACAAAAGAGACAGGATAAAACCTTGCGCTACCACAATGAAAGGAAACCATCAGGTTTTTTTAAATGAAGTCAGGGAGCGGTCTGGCTGCCAATTAATGAACACATTACCATTAAGTGATAGCTTTTAAAAAAAAGTTCCCCAGTTCTCATAATGGTTCTTGCTCCCCTTTCCTCCAAGCATTACGCTGACCGCCGGGTTACTGGAAGCGGAGCCCCTCCAGCACGGGATGCAGCAGCTCAGGGCCTGGCAATGAATAAGGATGCTGTGCTGTAAGTGTAAGTTGGGGGGGGGCATCTACCACAGCAGAATGTAATTCCACAAATTAATTTGCTCAAGACCCAGGGGCTAGCACTAATTTTGCGCTAAGTACCAGGAGAGCTTTAATGACCGCAAATAGCAAACGCTTCAAATTTTTACTTCGTCCCACTCGGAAGCCAAAACTGCCAGGTTTACAGTGCCCTCTAGTATCGCACTGGAGCATCAGCGTTCCTGTGCCACCCACGGAACCAACACGGCGCAGAAGCTTCGCTCAATACAGCAGATTTTCCCTTTCGCAGCGTAACTGCAGCCGGCGGGAGCGGGGCACCGCCTGCCTGGGCTGGCTCTTAGCCTCATGCACCACTGCTTTGGGACGAAAATGCATGTGAAGATCAAAAGGCACGCTCTGCTGAGCGGGCTGCAGTGACCAGGCTGCTTGGGAGAATGACGTTCAATAGTTTATGGCAATTTGGCTAAGTGATATTAATACTAATTTGCCTTAAAATGGTACTTTGCAGCTGTTGCTGCAGAACCACTAACTAGCAAAATGCACACTGGTGAAGGAGAGGGAAGGACAAAGGAGAAAAACCTGAGTCATACGAAACCCACTAGACATTACCCGGGACCACATCCGAGCCAGCTGAGGTCACTTAATGCAAGGACTTCTCAGAGCTGTGACCTTCAGCCTCGCGTGCGTTTCTCCATGGAGCAGATGCAGGAAAATTCCTTGGTGGAATAGAATGTGGCACCTGCTGTAAGAACGGGCATATTTATTAAGCACCTCTAAAGATTTCCAGCTGCCGAAGTAGCCTTTGGAGCCTGCCTGTCTGATGCTGAGCTGATGCCATGCAGTGTTAGAGCTGCTCTGAACGGCGCTGTGGGAAAAGCACTGTTCCCGTGGAGGCAGAAGGAAATCTTAAACTCCTGCCTGCCTGCCTGCAAAGCAGAGCTCTGCTGTATCCAGGAGTTATTCCCCTGAAAACCGTTTTCACAGGAGCTGAACTTATACTGATTTGCAAAAAAGCTGCCCAGTTCGTTGTTATTCTAAGAAATCTTGCCAGTTCCTGGCAGTGAATTACGTGGTTCCAATGATGCCCGTGTTACCCAGAGATTTTTCTTATGGAGAGAAGTCCTTAACTAGTGAACTCCAGCAGGCACAATCAAGCTGTTGGTACGTGGCAATTATGAAGTTACATTAAAAAGGCAAATTGAGAAAACGAATTGTTAACATCCGTTTTCAGGTTTTTCACATCACTTTACATGGCTGCTGGTGAGATTGTCATGGACAAAAACTGGCATCAAGATGGAGCTCTTCTAGTAACCCACCACGACTGGTGGAAGCACTCCTGGTGTCAATGGAGTGCTTTCCTTCGAAATGCATAATCATAGGAGAAAGCTTCCTGCCAACTTAGGCAACGACTTCTAGTTAACTCAGTTCCCGGGTTACAAGACACTTGAGCCACCCTTTCTTTGACTGCACAGCAGAGACCACAATCTGGTTAATAGCGACCGTTGTTATTTTTTGAGAAGGCAAATAATTCTTCTTGCTTTGAAACCGTGTGTGAGGATATAACACATATTAAAAATTAAAATATTATATGGAACAGTAATCAGTGTGTCTAAAGGACAGGTAGAAGTTAGGAAAAATGTTAGTAAAATAAAATAAAAGTAGGAACTGTAAAAGGTAAAGAGGAATCATAAGACGAAACCACTGATAAGTATCTAAGGGCTGAACCGAATCTTATTATTCTTACTGACTTTCAGAAATCAGCCATTTGAGATAGTTTTCTCTCTTTTATATTGCAGGTCTGTATGGTACATACAAATGTATTTATTTTCCTAAGTGTTAATGCTGAACAGCAGACAAAGGATGTATGGGGATAACCTGCATCCCAAACAAGTATCATCCCTTCACCCCCTCCCCCCCGCCCCAGACTCTTAGCACAGGAACGATTTCTGAAGCACAGCATGGAAACATTATTGTATCTAGCCAGATTCTTTTTCATCAAAATATTTTCATGCCCTCTCATGTACTAGGCATTCAATGTAAATGCTGAGCTTTCATTATTGTCAATGTGATTTCTGCACACGGAGCCAGAAGAGCCTGAAATAAGAGGTCTAGAGCCCTTCTGCTTTAAATTCTAACTCCTGCAACTAGTGTGCTAGAAATGAAGAGCTATCTCATTGTATATGCAATATGTAAGTAGTTTGACAAGGATGTCTCTTTACAGCTTAAGTGTCAGCTCTGAATAGATGGATTGGGGGTCTTGAACGACATGCTACACGTCTCTGCATCATCGTTCGTAAAAACTTTAGTAAGTATCTTAAATTCCTTGCACAGCAATACAAGCAACTGCCTCAGCTTCTCAAGGGCACTATACCTTTGATAACGAATATATTTAAACAAAAGTGGAAAAAAAAACCCCTTTGCTGAATATAATAGAATGCAGCTTTCATATTTCATGGGACATGAAGGTTCATCATTTATTGAAAATAAGATGTGGACTATCAGTGGCATCCTGTCTAGATTTCATTTTCAGAGTAAAATGCCTTTCCAGTAAAATTACAAGAAACCGCTTTTCTCAGACAAAACCCTTGTGTTCAAGCCGTGTTGCAGTATTCTCTGGACTATTTCTTCCCTTTTGCTGTGCTCTCTGTCACAGCTTGTTTTGCCAGCTGAGAAACTTCTTTTGCAAATCCGGTTTCTCCTTTGTATCTAAAAATTATATGCTCCACGTGGGCAAATTTCCATAAGCCTTCAGGACTTCAGATTTACTGCTATTCCTCGCTGGCCAACAGATAAATTAATTTGGTTAGAGCTCAGCCCTCAAGAGAGAATTTTGAGGGAAGCAGAGTCCAATCAAGGAATACCTGGTCAGCTAATGAGCGAACGCCCCCTTGGTAGTATTTTCTCCCTCTCTCATGAGCTGAACTCACTGTACACGAGCAACATCAGCTCCAGATGTCGCGGGACATCTTCATTGCAGTGGAAGGACCAAGGCGCTTGAAGAGCTCGTAGCCTACAGTCCTGGGCAGTGCTGAGCAAGCCCCACAGCGGGTATCTGAGAGCTGATGTGAACGGGGCAACTGAATGTCCAACCCCAGGCACAAGCACCCAGGGAAGAGTGAGAAAAATGACACCTGATCCCCATCCCATGGCAACCAACTGATGCCAAACAATGCTGAGTACTGGGGACTCTGAATGAGGCATAGAAATGATAGATAGTGTTTTCTAGCAATAGAACACACAGGAAAGCTATCACCTGTTTCTGAGGCAGTTCTCTCACCTGCAGTACTTCTCTGACATCCAAGCTGAATTGTGCAATGGATGCATTCCCAGAGGATGAGAGCATCACATCAGTGGGCTGCACTGGCGTCACCTTACACGGTGATATTTGCAGCTCACGCAAGCTAACGGGACTGCCAGCTCAGTGGCTTGGGGACGGATCTCAATGGAAACCTTCTGTGTTGCAAAGCATTGTTTGGATGGCTCAGAAGCTCTGTTTCCTTAGAATCAATATTGGATTAATGCAGTGGTATTAGATTGGAGGCACCGTGCTCTGAGAGATGCTAGCTGTAAGATGAGATATGGAACTGAAGTGTACTTGTAATACCTACTTGTAATATTTTAACAATTCAGTAACAACTTTGTAAGGCAGGCTATTAGCCGGACTGCATGAAGCAATTCTAGCCGGAGTGACTGAGTTCTCTCACTATGACCCTTGCCCCTGCATTTTTATTTCTGTATAATATTCCTGACTTGAGTTCTTGCATGGTGTTGCTATGCATTATTAAACTGCCGCTATTTTTCTACTTCATAAATGGCTGCATTTAGATTTAGGTGAACTTTTGGTGGAGAGGTTAATCTGCAAAATTGCTATATAAGTGCAAGTTATTAATTACTACTTTTGTATTTTTAAGCAGGGATAGTAGGGATAATGTTGGGTGCATTGGCTCCCTAAGTTACTAAATACTCATACTCTCCCTTTGAAAGAGCAATTTGCTCTCTCTCTTTTCTCTTTTTCTTTATTTTTTCCTTCCCCCCCCGCCCCGAAAAAATGCAATGACCAGACAGTTTATCCTTTTTCTCATTATGAATGGTCTCCTAAACACTGAAAGATGGCTTGGGGGGTTTGTTCAGAAGATTGGCATCTCTTCTCAGAGCTGGTCCCCAACTGTACTCACATTTATGAATCCATACAAAGAACCCTGAAGGGTAATATATAACCCAATGATGCAACAAGCCAAGGAACAAAAAAATAGCCCATTAAGAGGACAAAGATAATCAATACTAATAGCAAAGTCTAAGATTTTAAAAGCCTCTCAATGAAGTCAGGCACAATCTTACCAGTCAGTCAATGAAAAATGAAGTGTGCCCGGAGGGAGGCTGGGGGGCAAGTCAGAGAGAAGAGACCCTTTTTTAGGAAAGATTGGGCTGGGTTAGTTCCCCAGGATGGTACAGCACTGTCTGGCTGCAGCTGGGTGAGGTGGTAGGAACAGCAGCACTTGAAGGGGTAAAATGCTGCCAGCAACATGGGAGAGATTGGTTTGGTTAGTTCCTCCTGCCTCTCCTTCTCCTTAACTCTTCCAGGCGCGCTTGGGATCTGAGCAGCAGGATTAAGGCCCCTGTGCCAACCCATCTGTGCTCAGCCTTCCTCCTCTATTCCTGGATCTGCTCACTTTTCAAGACAGAAGGTATTGTGGTTTCATTCACTACCTGGCTAACTAATAATAATAACTGTTAATAACTGAATAACTAATTAAGCCAGGAAACTGGCAGACTATATTTGGCAGACTCATTGCTCATCTCCAGAAGGACAGTTATCGATTCAGTATTTCTCAGTCATGGAAAAGACACTTCAAATGGTCTTCTGTTACTTTGACTATATTTGTTTGTTTTGGCTTCCAAAATTCTTTGACAACTTTCCTAGCCCCTTCTTGCTCTAGATTAGTCTCTTTGGCGCATTTCTTGTACCAAGTTCCCTTTCGTGTCATCTGGCATTCCCAAAACTCAAATACTGCAGACTTTCCTTGATCAGAGTCATGCCAACCCTTCGCTCAAGCTGCCTCAGTGCCCCATCCATCTTGCATCCCCCACCCTCTCCTCAGCTCCAGTTCAGATTGTACGGATTTGTTTCTGTGCAGCATCTCTAAAATGCAGCCTCTGATATCCATCCACAGAGATGAAATTCAAGCCTAGACTTAACCTTTTGGTTTGCATTCCCGTGTGTTGATAACACTGACATCCTTTCTCTTGGCCATGACTGATGCAGCCTTTTCCTCCCGTGCTCTTACCGAAGCTGCTGGTAGAAGCGTTTTCCTACCTTTCTTTGCACCCTTTCTCTGACTTCCCAGTATATCCCCATGAGGGAATTCCTCCATCAGCGTTTGAGAAACCACCTCACGCTCTTTCAAATCCCTCCTACTCACTCCTTTTCTATCCTGCTCCTGCCCACCATGCCTTGTATCCTCTCTGCAGTGTATTGCACTCCCTCTCTCTCCAGCTGGGGGTAATCTCCGCCCCAGCACCACCCTCTGCCTCTCACCCCAGTTGCCCTGCCAGACAACTGCTGGCCCTGGGACCCAGAACAGCCTTCCCTCATCCCTTGCAGCCCAGGCAAGCTGGTGGACAGGAGGGAGAGCAGTGTCCTCCTGCAGGGATGGGCTTCCACCATTTCAGCCAGCCCAACTGCATCCAGCAGAGATGGGGTAAGCAAGTCCTTAACTCCCAGAGATAAACTCCGAGAGGACCGAGCATCTCTTTGCCCTCTGTTTGTGTGGTGCATGGCAGAGCGGAGCCCAGGTCTAAAGGCACAGGCACCACAGAATTACTATCCATAAGGTAAAATGGCAACCAAAGTGTCAGCGCTGGTGCCAAGCTGTGAGCTGCCAGTGAGGAAGAGGAAGGTTCCTCAGCTGCTGTAGTTCTGCCAGTCCTTGGCCCCTCTCCTGAAACTGCTGCAAAGGCAGAAAATCACTTCAGCTGGGACTGAAGGAAGCAGCAGAGCTATGGAGCTGTGCTGGGATCGTTAGGGTGGTTAATATTCAGCAGGCATATCGTTAAAAAAGACAGTGCATGCTAAGAAAAAAAAAAGCAACAAACCCCAACACTGCACATAGGTCTTTCTGTCGGAGATATCAGCAGTGACAGTGTCGTCTGTACAGCAGGCAGCCAGTATCCATTAAGCCTGGAACCAACACTCCGCCACATCTCACTGAGGTCATCGGGCGGCAGTCCTGAAAACAGTCCTGAGTAACGTAGGCCATACGTAAACCCATGGATTAGAGATTAAATGCTTTTTACTGCTTTACTGATTCTCCAAAGATGGCTTCTCTACCTTGGCAAAAAATATTCCAGTCAAGCTGACATCATGGCTTCGGTCAGTGGTCCAAATAAAACAGTGGTAAACAGTCCAAGCCTGCATGGACACATAAAGATATATATTTTGCAAGAAATCTTATTTAATTAATTAAAAAAAATAATCAGAACTCAAGATACTCTTTGAAAAGGCCTTCAGCTGGAGATAAAGGCTGTCTGTCATCTTAAATGCAATGTAGCTGTAAAAGGAATTTTCAATGTATTTAGAGAATCTGTAGTCCAAAATGTGTTATCAGGCAGAAAAACCAAATCTCTGTAAAGGGCCACCTCTTGCTATAATGCAGGTCTTTTCTCTAATAGAGCCAGCTCTGATATAGGACTATTGCAGCACTGCAAGCTGTAATAAATATTAATGTGTCAAACTGCACGGCACCTCTGTCTCAGGGAGGAGGCAAAAGACAGCCGTGCAGAGGGCGAGTCGCAGCCCTGCCAGGGAGCTCCTGCATTCCCAGGGCTTTTGGCAAGGAATTTTTCTCTTTGCAGTGATTGCATCCTGCATTTCCCTAAAGAATCCCCAAGCCCTCCATTTTCCTCTAGAAGAAAGGCATGAAATCTGCCTGTGCTTGGGGCTACGCCTTGGGGGAGTGATATTTGCACTTCTTACTGTGTTCATTGGAAATCTGCCCTCGTGCCAGTCCAGCGTTTTGTAACACAAGCCCCCAAGGTCATTCCCCACCAACTGACAAGGTGTACGGTAAAAGCCCAACATACACCACCTTGCAAAGAGATGCTGATATTTATATTGCATTGGTTTCTCATAGTGCAATTACTCTACAAAGAAAACTAAAAATGTATACAGTTCGGTGTCTGTGTATATAACTTATCACTGATCTTTTCACTTTCTTGCCTGCATCATGACACTGTATTAAATATCTTACCTAAGCACATGTCTATGAGTAGTATTACTAGACCAAACATTGGAATGTATACTTGTCTTTAGACATAATATTTTTCTAAACATAGGATATAAATGTAAATAAATCTTACAGTAAATATTTATGTTTACCATCCCATGCAACACTAGTTTATCAAATATTTACTAGCCTACTTACCTGCACTCTTGTGGGCATAGCTGCATAACTGCTTGTGCTACAAAGTGGTTTTGTGGTTGATTAAAATGCATTTGTGTGTATATCTGCAACGTTTGGTAGGCCTCGTTAAACAGCCCCTTACAGAAGCAAGCAGTGAATGCTACTCCTTTTAAAAAAATGAAGCTTGTTGTTATAGAATCTGCAACATCTTTTATATGAAGCTCTTATTAGCATCATGCCAGGTACCAGTGGAACAGCAGGTTATTTTTAAAGTGTTGGGATGCCACACACAGTGTTACTCTGCAACAACAATGAAAGGAAAAGCAGCCTCTGCTTGTAATGAGCCCTGATCATTAGTTTCAGCTCACAACAGGCTGATGAAAGAGAACTATTTTCCTTTCACAGAAATGTGCGTTTCTGTCCAAGAATAACCCTGTAAGATTAGGAGACAGGAGGGAATCGAAGAGCATCCCAATGTTTTCTTCAGCAGAAAATGTGGTAACGTTGAGAATGGGATGCCGATCCCACTCTCCCATATCACAGACCGAAAGGAAAGGGGATTACATCCTTCCACTGCAGGAGGAATCAGGCAGCATTTAGTGTTTATTCCATCCTTGTTAAACTTACTGCTCTACAGGCAAACACCGTTGCTACTGTTCACTTGATGTACGTTACAGCAGAAGCAATTTGCCTGCAATTAGTCAGCAATGAAACCCAGTTCTTAGGCAATCTCAGGTGGCAGCAATCACAGTCCCTACTCCCCCTCTCTCTCCCTAAGCAAAGTTTCATATTGTCAGGATACAAAAGGACTATATTTGCCAATGGGAGATGACCAGCCCTATTTTTTGAAAAGTCATCGTGTAAGACTCCCAACAGAAATTACTGCTTTCATTCAAATTTAATGGTAAAAAGGTACTTAAAAACCTTGTTCATGAAGCTCATGGCTAGCGAGGTTATTCACCGAAATACAACAGCAATAAGGAAGAAACACAAGTCTTTGCTTTTTATAGTAGATTCTAAGCAAATAACTTTAAAGGCAATAGGTTGATGCAGTTGCAATGTCATTATTTTCAAAGAAATTAGCTTTTCTGGGTCAAAATATAACCTGATGGGAGGTTGTTAGGCCAGAGAAAATCTGGCCAACCCCTCCACAACCACGTAGTATCAGCCGGCAGGGCTGAGGGAGGTGAACTTTGTAAGGAAAAAAGAGACTGCAATGAACATGAAAAAAAAAACCTCAAAAGAAAGCCATTAAGTGCTTTTTCATCCTAACCGAGTTCATTCTGAAGGGTGGTTGGGAAAAGGGGTAATATGAGACTTTCTTATTGAAAAAAATATCGACTGTTAGGAATCAATAGCATTAAAAAGCTGTGTCTTAAGCACCAAGCTTTGAAGGACTCCACAAGCTTCTCCGTTCCCTGTCTTTTCTCCTGCCAGAACTTTGACAGCTTTAGCCTGCAAACCAGCAAATGCAGTGATTTGATGGTGGCCAATATATAGTAAAAAAATTAAGGTGTCAAGCATGAATTTTATTACCTCTGCAATCAGATGTACTTCCTTCAGTCAGCTCATTTGCAATTAAGTCCAGCTGTTCTCAGTAGAAAGGACTCTTCCAAGGAAATTGCTGTAAAATTTAATGGGAGGATTTTCCTTGGTGCTTTATTGCAAATATTGTTTTCCTCATTGGCTTGTAAAGGGCTTTGCTTTTTTATTCAATGGGCAAGAAAAGATTTGTAATTTTTCAGGCATTAGAAAATGAATGGGTCAGTGACTGAACTCATAAAACTTATGAAAATATTCTCATTGTATAGCAACAGAAAGAACTTAAATAACTGGAAGGAGAGGAAGTTTTTGAAGATTTTTTTTGGCCTGCGTGGTGTTTTGTTTACATACGAAGGGCTGTTTTTTAACTGACACATCAGACGGAGATTGATTAATATGCTTTATTGGGTTTCTTCTGCCTCGAATCAGGTATGACAGCCAGAGAGAGGCACCAGATTGCAGGCTTCAGAGTATGATCCTTCATTTCAATATTGCAGTATAACATCCCACGAAGGCCAAAATATTACACCATCAACTCACAATACTGCAGTGTTATAGTTTACTATCACAGAATCCTGTTTGAGCTTTAAGCAAATGATGAACATTAGAAACTTTTTTATCTCCTTGCTACTGTGTCCAAAGAGCACCTCTTTCCTTTTTACCAGTTAGGCAAAGCTCAGACGTGTTTTTCCTATCTTCCAGCAATCTTTTCAGCAACATTTTCAATCTGTGTGCTTCTGTCACTCCGGGAGAACAGTGCCTAAAATAAAACTGTGAGATTTGTAATTATTGACATTATTGTAAGCTGTAATGCTGAAGCATTAAATATAACAAAATGAAACTATTTTGAGGGGGAATGTTGAGACATGAATGATAGCAAATACTGTTATTGTGGGTTTATTTTCACCCAAGCAAAAACCAGGCTCCTTCTCTAATGGAGAATGGAAATATGACCTGGCTCTTGCAGAGAGAGTAATTTGCTAATTTGTTTAACGTTGTTATCTGTGCAGGAAAGCCTTGCAAGAAAAAGAATTCAGAAGGGATCAAAAGTGCAGGTTATTCTAGGGGACAGAATTAATCCACTTTTTGTTCTTTAAGACGGTGATCTTATTCCTTTTTTTTGGCAGCTGTGAATACTGAGGACAGAACAACCTGTCCTGGTGGAAAGCTGTGTTATTGTTGCTTTATTGGTTTGCAATGCAAGAGGTAAAACTAATGTCCCATCAACAAAAGCCTTCTGCCGAGGCCGTGGAAGTCCTTCTACTAGTACAGTTTATTTGAAGAATGGGAATGAGCTATACAGTTGGAGAAATATGCTTTTGCTAGTACGCTCATATAGCTACCTTGGCAAATCCTCGTGGTTTAGAATCCCATCTCTGCAAATAGCAAGAGTTAGCTGGCACCATTTGGAACAGTTCTCCAAAATAGCGTAGCAGGGAAAGTTATAGAGGAAATATCTGCTGAACATGTATGTTCCTGTGTAGGGGCTTCAGAACAGATTGATAAACCTGTTAAGAGATGATTAATCAAAAGGGTTTGGATCAGGGAATGACAAGGGAGTCAGAACTAGCTGCAGAGGAGTGTAAAGGATTAGGTCTCTGTAGGAGAAAAATGTCTTTCATAGAAGTGATTAGAAAATGAGCCTCAGCGCATGATTAACAAGGAAGGAGAGAAGAGCTAGAACATTGTAAAGTTCATGCTTAGGGTGAACCTATATTTATGTGTTTTATTTGTATAGCTTGCTTGGTTTTGGTTAGGTCACTGCCTCTAGAATAAAGTATATGATTTTCACCTTGAGGTAGGTCCTGCAGTTACAATGTTTGGGGCTTTTTGCTGTTGTATGAATTAATCTGCTGGGTCCCCCCAGCAAGAGTGGAAGGAAAAAGCAGGGGGCACAAGGAGTAAAATAGGTCTCCTTGTCCAGACAATGGCCAGTGCTTGCCTTCCCCTTTTCTAATCTATACGGGCAATATCCAAAAAGGGAGTGACCCAAAGTCACAGTGGGGACTGACAATAAATGGCATCACTTGGATGAGAAAGCTGAGAATAGCACTGAGGTGCCATGGTCTGTTCATTCACTGACGATCTTTGCCGCTTTCCCAGCCTTTATATTTAAAACTCATACCTGATGGATAGAAACTTTAAGGATATCTGATTCACATTTCAGCTAGTACCTGATAAGAGAAACAAGCACAAATGCACCTTTTAGCTCTGTAACAGAGCGATTGCTGTAGGAAGCCGGAGACCTGGTCCTGACTGCTCCCCACATTAACTGCATTTATGGTTTGTGAGCTGTGATCCATCAGGGAGGTGCATGACAGCTTCTAGAAAAAGCTTTCTTGGTCTCTGAAGGATTCCCGCAAGCATTATTCAGCCATCAAATTCACAGCCTCTGTATCAGCACTTACCGATGTATTTGGCTTAAGCAAAGAAGAGCATATATAGAAGTCTGGCTCTGTTTAAAATAGTAGATGTGTTTGAGACGGGAGTCTGGGATCCAATATTGTACTGTTTGAGAACAAGCAGATTCTACCTTGCATGTAAATTTATTTTTTTTATTTTTTTTTTCCCTCCTTCAGCTTCACAATAAATTCATGAGATGACCAGAATGAATCCCTGTGTTTTAAATACAAAAATTGTTCATGGAGCTTTGGAGGTTGAAGAGACCCTCAGGATAATACTTTCCATTCCCTGTGGGCTTCAAAAAGCAGAAGGAATCTTTCCATGATGTGATGCGAACCCTCGTGAGAGCACAAGAGAGCATCTTCACCGCAGGAGGTTATGGGAGGTTTGCTTCAGGGACCTGACTGGCAGCCCCTACTTTTCACAAAACATCTGTCCCTCCGATAACTGAAGTTTTTATTTGCGTCTAGTGTCTTGAACCCAGTTCCCTGTGATGGCTTGTAGACTGAGCTGCTGGGAAACTCCACTTGTACGCTGTTCCTTTTGTCTGGCAGGAAATGCCTTGTGCCCATAAACAAATTGTCTTCTAGCAGCTTACCTCACCACTTAAAGGGAAATAATTAAACAGTTTTAGAATGAAAACAAGATCGCTTGGCACCACTCTTGTCCACTCCTTTCGCATTTCTTGCGGCAGTTCAGAAGAGATACGGCCAGGTCCCTGCAAACAGCTTAGCCCCACACACGATCGATAGCAGAAAAGATAAATCTGCTGCAATTGACTACAGGCTGTACTGTCACTAAGTGATGGTGAAAAATGATCGCTACTTGAATACACTGCATTTTTATCTTTAAATCTTTCAATAGAAGCAGTGTCAATAACAGAGCACTAAATAATCTCTAGATAGAAGGAAAATCTTTTTTTTTTTTTTTTTCCCAAGAGGGAAGATGGATGTCACTTTTTTTGGAGAACTTAAATACTGAAGTATGGAATTAGACCTGCAAATTCCAGGAAGTGATTGTCTGTTTAGACAATCTCTGTCTCATTTTAGGAAAAACTGGCTGGATTCTGCTTGAAAACACAGCTCAATTCCACAGCATGAATGCATCAGGGTAACTGTAAGTGGAATATGCAGAAATAAAATAAATAAGGATTTTTTTCCTTATGTTCCTTTGGGGATAATATATCTCTCTGAATTGGATACAGCTGCTGAGATGGCCTTTCTTTACTTTAAAATATCTCTGACCTTTCCCTAAGCTAACTGGATGCAGTTTACCGTATTGGCCCAAGTATAAAGCAAAATCTTTTTTAGATAATAGCCTTTGGAAAAAATCCAACCTGTTCTGTATCTGCTGACCATGCCAGACATGGCTCCAGTCCTTCCCTAGCCCATGGAGGCTGTTAGCTGGCATGCCAGCGTGGCAGCAGGCCAGCGCCTACATCGCACGCTCCTTCATGTTGCTTTTGGGTCAGCTGGTCTTGGTGGAGCAACAACCCAACGGGGCAGGTGCTCGCTGGGGATGCTGGTAGCAATGTGGCCCCGCTGCACCTGCGTATGTTCATGTTTCTGCCCTGACAAAAGGAAGGTAGTCTTTTATTTGAAGCCAATTTATTTCCACATCATATGATGCATCCACTCTCTCCAAGTATTGATGTCCCTTTTATCCCATATTATAAGGCAGCAAGAAACACACTAGAATGCTTTTGACAACACCAAATTGAGTAGCTTTTTTTTTGCTCATGCAGGACACTTTCCAATGTCTGTGGAAGTAGAAGCTTCTGGGTAAATCCAGTCTGGTGGCAATTTCAGCAATGCCGGTTGTGTCCTGCTAACATGTGGAATGATGCAATGACTCCAGGATGCTCTGTGCAGTTTTCAGATGTGTGCCTTCCACACAGAGCCCACTCCAGAGGAAATGCTCTTTTGGTTGGAATCTGTGAACTGAGTTTGGACTGAGTTTGGTTTACCTGCCCTACAGCTCCAGAAACAGGGTCTAGAAGCAGGCTGCAGGGCTGTAGAAAGGCTTATCGATTTAAAAGTCTCTTTGTATGTACTCCAAGTTTGGTTCAGATGCTTTCTTGAGTAAAGGTCAAGATGAAGTACTGAATTTCTGACATGCTGAAGTTCTGAATATCCCGGAACTTTGATTTACTCTGCCTGTTTTGTCTGCATTTCTGTTAAAAAGCATGGTTGCCTGCCCTTCTTAATGGAGTGATGAACAATAGTGAGTGCGAAGCAGCTTGAAAGAAAATACTGATCTATGCAGTTGCTCAAACTGCTTGAATTGTCTGGAAAACTGCAGGTTTCCATGCCCTCGTTCAGCCTTAAGCATATTTGACTATATTTATTTTTGTTGTTGGCATCTCTCTTTTACAGCTGGAAAAGAAATGAAAGAAGGCATGCAAGAAAAGCTAAAGAGTAAAAAATAAGACTCTGTTGTTTCAGGATGGCTGGTGCTTTAAGGGGAGATCAGCCCAGTTTCATCTGTTAAAAATCCTGCTGAGATTGATTGGTTTATGGAGAGGTGATTATAAAAGCCAGCAAGCAGCTTAATTGGGATGGAGAGTTATGAGAAGTAGCTTGGCTTTTGTAAGAAGTACTGAAGTAAATGACTCTTGGCAAGTGGCTGGTGGAATGGGGAAAGCTGAACCCAGGAGTTAGGTGGGATGGTTGCTTGGCATGCTGCATTCATATTTAGGAGGAATACAGTTGAAGGCTGCCAAAATCATGCCTGAATCTGGTTCATAACGGGCCTTATTGTCCTGAGATTACACTTTTCTCAAATAATATTTACTAATCAGGAACTTCAGAACACTTTGAACTTTTCTCGGTGATTGTTACTGTGTCAGATATTTTAAAGAGCCTGGTGGGGAAAAGCAACCTCTGCTTTCCCAAGCTGCAGGTTAGAGTTCGCTCCTGGCAAGAAAAAACACCGTATATCGTACCATGAACTCCATCATATTTACTGTCATAACAGCGGATACACTGCCATCTAAAACTTTCATGTGCCTGTTCAATGAAGAGCAATAGCTAGTGGATGTGCTCAACCGTGTATTGAATAACCATCATGTTTCAAGCTTCTCCTTGCCTGCTGCAAAATCCTACCTCCGCAAGAAACTGGTAAGGAGTAGAATTCAAGCATTATACATTCAAGCAAATTCTGCTGATTGCTGCTAGGCAGTGAGGCTGGAATGATTGTGCCAAATCCTGGCCCTTCATGATAATGGAAGCGGAATTTTCCCCAGAGCAAACCAGCGTCAGAGAGAAAACCCAGGGGACAAGACAGAACATTTGACGATACAGCCCAGGCATTAAAAAAGGCAAACAGGTTTTAACTAGTTAAATTACAGAATACACAAATATCCCAGAATTATATACAAGCCTGGTCCTGCAGTCTTTGGACAGGGAAAACAATGAGTTTAACTGACTCTAATACTGCAGAATCATCAATATAGTCAAGAAGAAGCAACTGGGTCATTCTGTCTCAGCCACTTGCATATTGCAGAACTACTTGTCTGTTCTTGCTACTATTTCATCCCTGCTAATGTCTTATTTAACCTGCTCGGGATAGTTGTCATTTTGAAAATGTGCAAAATACATTAAATTTTAACTACATAATTTAAAAATACATGTATTTGTGCAGATTTTTCTAAGTGACTAGGATCTGAACGTATAGGGCAACAGAACATGACTCAAAGCCCAATTTAAAGAAAGTATGTTTTGAGCAGGCATCAACAGATAGACTGAAAAGCAAGGCAAAAGCACAGGGTTTTTTTTAGATGTTGAGTGGACTAAATGCAATGTGAATTTATCTGCAAACCATCTGGGATTTCTGGTATTTTTTGATGCCTTCACAGCTCTAATTTTAAGCAGTTATGTAGCCTTTAAATAATGATACTTTCTTCCCGTTTGGTTGTACATCAGATTCCACACTTGACCACTGAATGTTTAAAGAAAAGAAGTGGCTGAGTACACTTCTCTGCAGATTGCACACATACAGAATGAAACAGCAGCCTTTTATTTTTGCAAGTAAGATTTGACATATTTTGGGACAGAATTCCGCATGCATAAAATAACACCAGGAGTTTTGCTGGGTACGGTTTACTTTTTGTATTTTGCTTTACACTTCTCATGTAAATTCAATGCTGGGATAAGGTGTTGACTTCCCCAGGGACCGGAACTCCAGAAGCAGCACAGCATAACAGCAGATCTCTTTGAATTATCTTAAGACTGACATCAAGGGTGCCAGTTTCATCAGACAAGGGGAAATCAAAGTGTCATAATCCATCCAGTCCTTAGTGGTTCTGCAGAAAAATCTGTTACGTGCTGGATTTTCTGTGTGTGATGTGGACACTTTATAACCGTAAACTGAAACAAAACACTCTGGATAAGGAACTGAATAGCCACCTGAAAATTGCAGTTCCTACAGTTACAGTGACGCCCTAAGGAGCTGGGAGGCCTCCAGGTCTGTTTTCCACTCACCATCTTGTGGGAGAAGATCCTTTCGAATGCGAGCCAGGTCGCCGGAGAGCCTGAAACAATTCTAAGCTAAGTCTATTCATCCCACAGGAACTCTGATAATAACTGCATCATTGTCAGCTCAGTTCATTATTTCACTGTTTCTTCTGGCAGGAGTGTTCAGATAAGATTTTCACTCACTATTGTAGGATATAGTGGGAGATTCTGATTCAGGGAACAATAGGAAAGAAATAGCACCGAAGATCAAGGCTCCCCCACATCTGGAAATGTCTTGCCATTCCAGTCTTGTCTAAAAGGAGGCCGGTCGCGTTCCCTTCTCTTGGCAGAAGCCTCAAACATGAGTCGATAACCCCCCAGCTCCTCTTCTGTTTCAATAATGCATTGTGTAGTAAACTCTGGCTAACTGAAGACTGAAAACCCGAGAGAAATTAATAGGAATGTAAAAATAGCAAGAATATCTCACCAATTACACTACTGAGCGTCACAATTATTTGAACAAAACAAAACAAAAAATCTGTTTATTATATTTATCTGAAGTGCTTTCAAGAATGTAGCGGTGAGGTATGAAGAAATGAAGAGGCCCTGGTGGTGAATATCAGTCCAGCTTGCCATAGAATAAATATCAGCATTTATCTATCTCAGAGGAAGTTAAAGATCATTTCTTATGATGTCAGTTATTCCAAATGTTGAGTCCTGTCCAGACATTTCATGACATATTATCTGCACTTGGTATGAAACCCAATAGTCGCCATTAGCTGTCTCTCCTGACAACAAAATTAATTTCTCTTAAATAAGAATGCATTTCTAATTGGGTAATTTCTTCGCTAACAAATTGTTTACAGTACCTCTGCAAGGATTCTGAAATCATCCCTTTTCTTTGATGTTACTGATTAATTACAGCCCACTTGGTTCTTAGTAGCTGCAATTTGAGCAATATTGCCGTAACATACTTTGCTGTGAAAGGTTCATCTTAATTACATGCTCCCCAGTCAAGCTTCTGCTTCGGAAGAGAACTGTACTGCTCTTGTCAAGCTGCATGTGATGCCTGCTTGGATTGTGACTTTTTTTCCCCTCTTTCTCTCCAAGTGAGTTCACAGCTTCTGTATGTTACGAGACTGACAGCACCCAAAATGAAATTCTCTCTTTAGCCACAGAACAGATCCAGAACTGGCAGTTCACTGCAGTCTTCTCTATTCCATCTCTTACTCTATCTCCGTGGCACAGTGCAGCAGTGTGTGGAGATAACTGGGATAGCTGGAGTATCCCCGTGTTAGCGCAGTGGTCTGCCAGAGCTAATTCGCAATGCAGACTGGCAGGGTTTCTTAGTCTGGTCGGAATGCTGAACTAACAGAGCAGGCTGCTTCCAGGACTGTGGTTGCTGCTTGCATCTCTCTACATCATGACACTGCGTTGTGCAATGTGGATATAACCCACATGCTTTAAATGTGATCTTTTTTTGGAGGGAGATCACTAGATCCTTGAACTTCTGGTGGAGAGGATAAAAGACGTCAGTTCTGACGCTTGCTCAGATGTGGATACGTGTCCATATTGGGCCACCCAAATCATTTTGCAGGAGCCCACTCAACAGCTGTCAGATAGTGAGATCTTTGGATGTTTTGAACATCAGCTGGATTCTTCCTTTTGTGTTTTACTTCTGATTCTAAGGCAAAAAGATTTTTATCGGTACCTTGGAGATATCCTGGTCTCTCGTATTTTATATCCATAATGCCCACTTACGATATACCTATAATGAAGATGAAATTGCCTTGGTTTGGGCAAGCTGCCACTTAAGGAATATTGCTTAAAAGAAAACAGTGAGCAACTTAGGCAAGGCACTGCCCTACAAATGAGCACACCAAATTATGCAGCCTTTTCCTTCTAGATGTGGCAAAACAGGAGGAGAAGTAACAAGAGGAAGAGAAACTCCTGCTCTCTTCTTTAGCCATTATATTTAGGAGTTGAAGCAGAGTCTGCCTTAACTCCCCACGGAGCCAGTGGAGTTCTTAGTGCTCTGAATTGCCTGTTGTCTGCTCAGGAGAACTTGGCTCCTCATTTATGCAAGGGAAAGCAGATTCCTGGAGCAAAAAATCTGAATGCCCTCCTTTCAGTTTCTAAGCCGAAGCTCTGCTGTGCTCTTTGTTCCTTAGGGGCAACTTCCAAATGGCTCCTTATGCATTTATGGGTTTGTTTTCTGGCCACTGTTTTGTCGTTACAATTTTAAAATAGTAAAACAACTGTCAAGCCCTTTTACTGTTCCAGATAGGATGTAAAATTAGAAAGCCTTGCACTTGGGCACCACAACGACGGGAATCTTGGAGACAGTTAAAATGAATGTGATATTAACAGCTGAAAAGATACGTTTAAAAATAATAAATATTACATCAGAGGGGAAGAAATGGAAAAGGCTCATCCATTTCCAAGGGATAACATGTAAACTAAGTTACATCTGCAATGTGCACCCGGAGTCTGAACTTTGCAGGGAGAGGAAAAAAGAATAATGCCATGCAGGAATGATCTTTCAGCCTACAAGTATTCCCTTATAATAACACATTACCTTCTTGACCAATCTATTATAGTCCAAAGAAAGGTATTTTATGTCTAACGTAACTAATATTATAGATCCACAAACAGTTTAAGTTGCCAGTTTGGCTGAGATGGTCCTGTCCTTTCTGTCTCTGGCTGCTATTCTTTGATTCAGTGCTTTTTTACATAAAGAACTATTCCTATCTTGTTCACGTTTGCCTTACAAAGTGTGCTGAGTCCATTACTGATTCTTTGAAGTACACCACCATATATTTCACTCTTTATGTAGGCTGAACTACATTGCTTCAGCCTATATTGCATCCAGGTTTGCTTTACCTCTGTGCTCAGATACAACAGCATTACCAAGCTCAAGAGAAGTTAACCGCAGCCTTTGCATTTTCTCATTCTTCATGCTAAATAATAGTGTTTCACTTATCAATACCTTGCATGTTGTCCAAGAACATTTAATTGATCGGGATGCAATTTTCAGACTCCATCGCATGATAGACAGAAAAGTGTCACTGAGTGGAGGGCAAAGCCTCGCTTCACTTGGCCACTGACACATCCGCTGGTCCTTGTCATATTCATTTCCATTTTACATATTAAAAAAAAAAAAAGCACCCTTGACTAAAGGATCTGGCTGTGTGGATTGCGCTTACTGAATTTAATTAATACCTTTATAAAAGAGGTTGCTATTTACTTTACAAGTTGAGAAAACAAAAAAGCTAGCCCAGTTTACTCTGCATGGAGTGCCCATTGGCCTGAGCAGCGCTTCGTTTATTTTAGCTCTGTTTATTTTAGCTGCACTCTAAGGGTGGAATGCGCTGGCGGTAGCATCGGAAACAGAAGCAGCTCCTGCAAAATCCAGCTAGTGCTACCTGGTGCTATGACAGCACCCTCGAACTTCCCAGTGCTTTGCAGACATTCCGTAGCGAAGGCCAGGTCCTTGTCCGGCCGATTCCAGCAGTGGTCACGACTGAGATGTGAACTGTCATACTGGGCCCAGCCTTCAAATCTGAATTCACCCTGTCCATGAGCATAAGGCTTATAAAGTATTCTTGCCTGCTTAAAGCTACGCACAGTTGTTACAGCAGGATGGGGCCCCTTGCTTCCGATTTTAAATGGTTTTATTTCTGTCTCTACGCCTGGAAAACACCCTACAGATCCACAGAACATCCAGAGGAGGGAATATACCCTTTATTGCGAGTAATGAGTGATGCACAGCACAGGAAAATAAAAGAAAAGAGGACACTTGACTGGAAAAAATATATTTCTGAGGAAGGAGTGAGATGCACATGCCAGTGCTCATTTTTTTCGCTCTGGGCAGACATCGCCTCAGCCGCTCCTGTCAGAGGCGTGGGCTCAGGGAGCGTGGGGCAGACCCGCCTTCGCTGAAGAAACACCTGAGATTAGGAAAAGAGGATAAAAGGCTTAAAAGTGCCGGTCGGCCGCCTTTGCCGCCTGAGGGAAGCGCCGCTTCCCGCCCTGCCTCCCCTCAGAGCCCGGACTACGTTTCCCAGCCTGCCCCGGGGCCGCCGCGGCCTCGCCGCGCTCCTGACGGGGAGAGGCCGGGCCCGGCCGGTCAAGATGGCGGAGGGGGTGCTGAGCCCCGGGGTGAACCTGGAGGCCTTCTCCCAGGCCATCGCCGCCATCCAGGCGCTGCGCTCCAGCGTGACGCGGGTCTTCGACTGCCTGAAGGATGGGATGCGGAACAAGGAGACCCTGGAGGGCCGGGAGAAGGGCTTCGTGGCCGCCTTCCAGGAGAGCCTGCACTCCGTCAGCCGCGACCTGGGGTGAGCCGCCGGCCCTGAGGGGGCTTCCCCCCACCTCGGGGTTCAGCCGGGCCCCCGGCCCTGCGGTGGGGAGAGGGGTCCCGGGGTCCCCCGGGCCTGTGCCCTTGAAGGCTCCCAGCGGTGCCATTTCCACTCCCGGAGAAAGTTTTAGGCAAATGAATAAGAAAACGCACCGGTTTATTCCTCCTTGCATCGCGGGTGTTACTCCTCCGTGGTGTTTCATTGCCGAGTCTCCAAAGGGATGAGTGCTGCTCAAAATGTTTACCTGGGTTTTGTTCTTGTTTTGTTTTAAAAAAAGGAGCTGTTGGGTGCGATTGCCTTGGCAAGGTGAATGCTTTTGGTTGCAGGAGATTTTTCTCAGTTTTCTGAAGTTTTTATTAAAAAACCGTAATAATATCACTTTTTAGTCTCTGGCTATTCAGTAGGACCCAAGTGGTTCAAGAATGACCATTTTATTACCCAAACTTGTAAGGCTGGGAAGTTAGTATGCGTAAGTATAGCTGTTTAGTACCAGCATGTGTGTTTCACGTAAACAGAGATAAAGTTGAGGCTGGTGGTCCTGCCAGAGGGCTGCTGAGTTCGACTGTGTCCCGCTGGGAGCCACCAGCACTGTCCAGGGAGGTCTCCAAGGGCAGGGCAGGTGCGTAACCACCCTCTCCCAGCGCATCTTCTGGCCTCCAGAGATGTAATGTTCAGGGTCTTGTGTACAAGAATCTGTTTCTTGCTGGCTAACAGGCCTTGCTGGTTTTTAGTTCTGATTGTGGCAATATAAATTGTTACCTGCTTCTTTCCTTCTATTGGAAAAGTTGGTAGCTAATCATTCTTATGAATGATGTTGTACACAGCTTTATAGACTTCTGTTATTTCCCTTTGGCTTTTATTGTTTTCGAGTTGAGAAGGCTTCCTTGCTCCCTACGTAGAAGCTGTGCCATTCCCTTTGTTATCCTTGTCTTGCTCGGTAGCTTTTTAAAGAGTTATCTAGTACCCAAAATCTTGTTCCTTAACAATAATAGATAGCAATTGGCTCTGACCTATCTTGTCTTCTGTGTAGTATTTTACAGTCCTCTACTTTGCACTTTATCATCCAGTATTTCAGTGCTGTGAGGTTCTTGTGCAATTCTTTGCAGTCGGTCCCTGTCCTTACTACTGTACCTAAGAGTAGCTTCATCATCAAACTTCATCAGTTCCTTTTTCACCATCTCTTCCACGGCATGAGTGGATATGCTTATCAGTGCTTTGGTGACCATTTCTTTCCTGATTCCTTGCAAGATAATGTTTTTAATATTTTGGAGTGTATTTAATTTGTCTCTTTTAAAATATAACTGCCCCAAAATATTGTCATTTATATAGCATCTAAGTGTTATGTATTCTGTTACATGTTTGGGAAGCACAGATTTCAAGTAGTAAGGGAATAGTCCAAGGTGTATTGAGGTTAGTGTTGTCAGTGAACTCTGGCTCACATCATGAAAGTATTGACTGGTATCCCTGTTCAACAAATCCTTAGTTATTATGTCTATTCACATTTATTTTATTGTATTTTTTTGTAAAGAAATATTAGGCATATTCATGAGCATTCACAGCACCAGAGGCTTAGAAAGAACGTAGGCCACGGAAACGTGAAGGAATGATGATTAATAAAGGAGAATTTTGTGGTAGTAAAGTGTGGAAGTCTCTTATCTGTTAGTTCTCTGATTGTTGGTGTTTATTTTTGTAACCTTTGTTAAATGCAAATTGAGATATTTGGGGTTTTTCTTTACAGAGACTTTTCAGAAGTCATCCTTTGAAGGGTCTGAATCCTAGTTTTAATTTACTGGAAGTTCTGAAGCTCACAGTAGGATGTAACATTCAGAAGTCAAAAGGAAAGACTCCTGATTAGTCATGTTGCTTGAAAAACTGCATTTTATTTCTATGTAAAGTAGCCAGTCTTTCTTCTACCGTTGATTAATGCAAGTTGTAAAAATTGCTTAACTTTTGTTATTATTAAATGTAGTGTTTGACAAATGAGATATGAAGCAGTAATAGATCATTTCACAGTGAGATATTTTTCATGAGAAAATGGTTCTTATTATGCTTTGGTTGAGTATTTTATGCACGTCTACAAATGTGCAAATTGCTCACAGAAATCAGAAGATGTTTCCTTGCCTCGAGAATTTGGAATGTGTATACTTGCTTAGAGTAATCACACACTTTGGAGGACCATCTCCAGGCTTAGGACTACTGCCGGTTCTTCAGTATGTTTATATGAGGGCATTGTTAATTTCTAGTTCTTTAATGAAATGTTGAGGTGTCTGCCTGCGTGATGGTTAAAAAAACATACATCTAGTATTGCAGGCAATACTAAAGTCAGAATTTTGTAGTTTCTGAGGGTACGCATCGCTTAGAAGATGCCCTGGGTTCTGGAAGTGCTTGTGAACAGGATTTGCCATAGTTTGACTCTTTCCAGGTTGTGTTACAAAGACTCTTGACTTGTACTTTCTCTCCTAAGAAGCCATGAGCTTAACGACTAACAGACCACTTCAAATTATTTGGATAACGAGAGTGATGATGTGTTTTATCAAATTCGGGAGGTATTTAAAACTCACTTAACTATTAAAATAGAGTTCATGCATGATTGCTGGCCCTGGAGGAGGATTGTACATCTCAGATATCTGTCTCTGCAGGTCTGACTTTAAAAAAATGCCATTCTATTTTCTTTCAGTGAACTGGAACGTCTGAGCAACCTTGTTGGTAAACCGTCTGAGAACCACCCCCTGCACAATAGTGGACTGTTGAGCCTAGATCCTGTTCAGGACAAAACACCTCTTTACAGCCAACTTCTTCAAGCCTACAAATGGTCAAATAAGGTAACAGAATACGTCAATGTAATTTGCTTGTGTATTCCTACAGAATGTTTGATTTGTCATATAGTAGACTTCTGAGTGTTTGAGACTGTCAAAATTGCTGAGTTTTTGTTATGAAGTTGAGGAGCATAATATGTACCTAAATGTACTTTCAGGGTAAAAATGATGTTTTAATTGAGAGGAGGCTTTTCTGCGATACTGAGGTGTGCCCTTGTTTTTCAAAGGGAGTCTTAACTCCCAAGCAGGACAATGCTTTCCCTGTTAGCTGTTTAGCGTCTTATGTCGATATAAAATAAAAGTATATTGTGTCCTTACATCTGGCAGTAAGCACTGTAGCAGAGGGCAGTGGGATATTAGAGCGGAGAATCAAGAGCTTATATCACCTCCAAATCTATTTCTAGGAGAGAAATACATAGGGAAGTTGTCATCGTCAGAAATCCTGGTGGCTTTCCATACCGTATATCCTGCTGCTAAAAAACATTTGCACCTGGTCTTAGAAATAAGAAGAGATTCCAGAGTTTTAGCTTTTAACAACCTTATACAGGACAGCAGGAGTAAGCAGGAATAACAAATCTGAAAATATTTAGGGCATTAAAAGAAACAATTCCACTTTAAATTATTTATTATGGTACATGAGCAAGGAGGATTTTCTGACAACACAAATAGGTCATAGGCCAATTCTTGTTATACGTTGAGCCAACCAATCTAATCTAATTCAGATTTAAAATACAATACTACAGTAATGTTTGTATGAATACCACAATGATGTTTGTACAGTCACTTTTCAGAATACAAATGTGTGCTAACGTCTTCTAAAAACAGTAGAATTCAGCATTGACAGAAATTTGATACGACTGGAAAATGGGGGACAGGAAGGATTTTTAAGTAGAGATTTATTAATTGAGAAAATGGTTAATGTTTCTTGTGCTTCTTGCTGTTAGCAAGAAAAAGTAATTAATTTGCTACTTTCATAAAAAAATAAAACCATCTAACGCTTATACATGAAAACTTCTAAACTTGTAATGCAGTTAAGTCTTCAGTGATTTAGTTACTATTTTAGGTCGTTATCAGGGTAAACTCTGTTGATGGTAGCTTTGACATAGTTATTCTAATGGAGTTTTTTATTAACTTAGAGTTATGGAGCTTTGAAGAGCAGTTTTTTGTAATACTGGATTCTGATTTCAGAAAGCAGAGAGTTTTAGTATCTTGTGCACTCATATACACAGTTAAATGTTCCAGGAGAAAAACAGTATTATTTTTCTTTTTGTTGTCTGACTTCTGTTTTACAGCTAAAACAAAAGATACTGTTTAAGTTGTATTTAAATAGCTGCTTTCTACCTAATGGTTCTTCTGAAATTTACTAGCATTCTTTCTAGGGTTTGCAGTAACCAGCAGGCGTGGGTAGGTTGCCCCTGTTTCTAGCAGCGGATGTGCTGCCTGTGTGAGGGTATTAGCTGCTGGATGTACCATTAGCAACAAAGACCCTATTGATGCTCGTTTATGTTGCTGCTTTAATTCTTCATTGCTAAATACATTTCTTGAATAAGTGTTATTTCTTTACATCTCTCGGCCGCATTCTGTTCTTATTATGTGCGTCGGGTGTTTTCTGTTGCTTGAAGGGAGGATTTAGATGTGGTGATGTGTCAATACACTTTGTCTGTCCGCATTTAATTTTTAATTGGTGACCCCTTTGTGGCTGGCTTGCTTGTATTTTTGATGAGCTGAGATAAGGGCATTTTCCTCTCTCTCTGATTGTTCATGCATTACTGATGGCATGAGTAGCCACATAGCTGCCAGGAGAGAGTAGATGGAACAGAGTTTTGGGGCTGTGGTGCAATTCCAAAAGGACATTCATGAAATACAGGGAAAGTGAGTATGCAGGCTTTGTGTTGTATGTTTCAATGCATTCTGTTTATTTTTAAAACATGGGGAGGCTGGTAATAATAGTAGTGTGTAGGACAATAATAAGTAAGGTTGGTAATAATGACTGGTCTGTCTCATGAGAAGCAAATTATTGTTCACTATATCAAAGCACTATACACAGTACCATATATTAAAAAAAACCAAACACAACTCTGCTGCACTATTTTTTTTATCTAAAATTGAAAGAACAATTAGAGGCCTGAAATGGTAATTCTTAAAAAAACCAAAACACAAAAAATACAAAGGAGAAAAAAACAGTCCATCACTTCAAAAGTTATCCTTTATAATAGTCCGTTTGTTTAAAAGTTGAGATTTTTAGTTGGTCCACAGTATTTCTGCTTTGGCAACGATAGTCTTGGACAGCTTTTGGAGAATATAGTGACAGTTACATTCCAAATACCATAAACCACATGAAGCTCTCTAAAGCATAGTACTAGGAGATTAGACTTACCTGACACTTTTCAACCTGTTTATTGTACCACAGTTAATACTTGTAGCTGTGGCCGGTTATGAATTGTGCGAAGACCCACTTTTTGGTGCAAGTTTACTGACCTAACTCTTTGACTTAGTGCAGTAGAGATGGGTTGCATTTAAATGTGATTTCAGATATATTTGCCCTGAACCTTCTTTTGCTGCTCCTGTGAGTCACAACACTAGTTCCTCTGTTTCTGATTATCTTAAGTTCGCCTGCTCCAGGGGTACAGAAAAGTACAGTGGGAAAAATGAAAACTTTCCTTACAGAAGTGTGTTATCTTGGCAGTGCTTGTTATTTATTGGCACCTGCTATCCTGATATTTACTTACTGTAGTTTACCCAATAGTTTTGCAGGTGGTAAAGTTGTCCTTATAATGGAAGCAGCTGTTTGGGAACACAACAGCTTGTCAAATGCCTTAATTACATACATATGCAGCTGTAAAGGAACTTTACTTTTCCAGGTATTTAACAGAGCTCACAAGCTATAGGTGAAAAACACAGGAAGTCTAAGTTGATCTTATTGCAAGTAAGAGCTAAATGTTTTTTCTTCTTTGCTTTGGCTTCTTTTATGTGTCGGTAGAAGTCATACAAGTAAATTAATTTGCTGAATGTGGGGTGCATGGAGGCATGTAGTAGCCATGGAATAGTATTTAAGTCTACTTGATATTTTTTTCCCTTCCTGTTCAGTGTTGTTTAAGAAAAGAGGTTTTCTTCATTACAGTTGAGATGCTGTTTCCCAGAAGTATTTATATGTGCCCTCTAATGTAATATTGAAGATACAATATTAGATAAGACAAAAAAGAGCTATCATTCTGTATGGGTAATGCAGATACAGTATTATCGGTAAGTTAGGAAGTTTGTAGAAATCAGCGGTGTGGTTTTTGTTTTTTTGTTTTTTTTTTTTTAATGTGGACTGTCTCTGTCTAGTAATTGTAGTTGATTCTGGTTTGAGTAATTATGGGCATCTCAGCTGTTGAATTTTTTGTAATATGATTGTTGTGTCTGAACAGCTGAAATCTAAGATGACAGTAGCAGTCAGAAGGGCTTCTGATTTGTATGTGTGTGGCCTGATACTCCTTGGAAGAGTCAGGACTGGATCTGCAAGGTGCTGCTTTCTGCCTTGCCTTTCCTTACCAGGTGCTCGTTGCTTGCATTGTATTGGAATTCATGGGAAACTATCACAGGGGAGAATGCATTTGCGAGAAGTTTAGATGAAAAGAATTGTTAAGTCGCTTGCTAAATTAGACTGAAATACTGACTTAGGTTTGATTTTTTTTTTATTATTTTTATTTTTTTTTAAAAAGGTGTTACCTCACGTTTGTGACAGAGCAGTGAAACAACTTGCTTCTGTTGCTCCTCATGATACTTTCATAAGAAGTGCCCTTTTGCTGGTCTTCCTCATTCCTGGGTACTTTTTGTTTTCTGCAGGAGACACGACCATGATCTCATGAATAAAAGCGTCATTTACTAAGCAAATGAGTGTTTCTTCCTAATTGTTCTCAATACTGGATGACAAAGGGGTTTTGTGGGGGGAAAAGAGACTTGATGATGTGAGTATATAAAGTATATAAACCGGTATTATATACTTATCCATATATAAAATGTTTATTAAAGCTTGTGATGGTGTGGTTGCCAGACCCAGCTACAGTAAAGCTGGCAGTCAGAGTAGATGCAGGTTTTTGGAATCCAGGAGTTTGAACTTATTCTTTGAGTGGTATAAACTTCTGTTTTCCATCTGCTGCTTTAGTGAGGTCATTTATTGCCTGTAGTGTGTATTTGTTTATCCTCTTTGCCCTTGGCAAAGCGTTTTATACCCTTGCCCTGTGCATGCCCAAGGCAGTGTCTGTTAAGGTATTTCCATTGACTCCAGTGGAACAGAAAGTGTGCAGCGTATTAAATGTCCACTGAGCAAGGCAAATGCCTTTGTAGGGTGAGTTTCCCCTCTCTTAATTGGGGTGCTGTCAACTAGTTCGTGCCCAATGTTTGAGCTTTAATCACTGGTAGAGATTTTTTGCTTATTTGCTTTTGTTTGTTTACTTGAAAAGTATATACAAAATGGATCAACTACCAAACCAACACACTAGAGTTACTCTTTCTGCCAGACTTAAGAAACATCGAATTTGTTGGATAGCAGCAAACAAAGTCTTCCCTGAGTTGCTGATTGATAGCAGTATTAGCAGAGTCTACTTGCCCAAGTGAAAATACTGTCATCTATAAGTCATCTTTCCTTTTTTTTTCCCCCCTTTGCAGTAAAGAGTTTGTTTTCAGACTTTCGAATAATATTATTAACAACAGTAACAGTGAACCAGTGATGTCATTTTAAATTTTTTCATTGATTTTTACTTCACTGAAGTGCAGTGTTGTATGCGCTACTGTTTTCAGAGTGCATTTGTCTGTTTGTTTTACTCCAATTCCAGCACTTCCATAGTTTGAACCTGTGTGCATAGGTGTATGTGAGTGGTGGCGGTACTGTTCTATCGTTGTGAAATGGTACTTAAAAAAACACGGTAGCCATGTGTTTGGGAAGGCTGTTATGTACCACTTCAAGCAGAAGGCAAAAAATCAACTTTTCTGACTCTCTGGGTGAGTAGGATTTAGATCATGTTATTTCATTTACTCATCTGTGAAAAGAAGATTATGTCGACTTGCATAAACTTTACAGTATCAGTGTATTACAAATATTCCAAGTGAACAAGCTGCACAGGAGTTTTCATAAATTTATTTAAAAATAATATGCTGGCAAATACAAGATGAAAAAAAATTACTGTTGATCTGCATGTTGAAATACACTGAAAAATATTTGGATTTAAATTTGTTACCTCATAGCTTCCTCTTTTTTTTTTTTTACATAAATTTAAAATCGAACTGTTGAGATTACCATTAATGAGTTAAAATGATTTTCTGTCACATGACAGAAGAAAAAAGGAATATATAGGTTTTGTTTATTAAATTATTTTCATGTGTTCCCTGATAAATTATTTGTATAAATTGTGTTTGTTGTAGGTCTCAAAAAAAAAAAAAAAGGAGAAATCAATACAGCCTGCAGAGAAAGTCCAGACTTGTTACGACTGCCCTTGGTAGCTTAGTATTGATTAGACACAAATATTGAGTTTAATGACAATAAATGACATTAAATGTTAACCATAATAGTAGAGGAACACTGTTGAAGTAATTTTTTTTTGTGTTGTTCATCTTGATTGTAAAATGAAGTGTTCATTCCAAGGAACATTAATTTTAAATTTTGGATGCGCTCAAACATTTTGAGTTTAATGTAGTTTTACAGTAGCATGGACAATGTAACTGAATTATTGTGTTGGCAGTTCTTTGGAAGTTCAGGCAGATGGCCAAGATTTTGTCCTTTCAGAACTTTTTTTCTACAAAAATGTGGTGTTATAGTATTGTGACATACTGTTGCACAGAGATCCAGCTTATTCTGCTGAGATTTCATCCTCCCAAATTGGGAAACGTTTTCTTTTCAGGTGTACTATGATATCAGTGACAGACGTGTGGCATTGAGTAAAATTTATGGTAACTGGATCATCTGCTTGCCCAATGCTTCTGGAGGTTGCTTTTGAAGATCAGCTGTGCTTGCTGGGGTAAGAGGGGGCAGGTTAGTGGTGCAGCCTGGGATACTGGTATTCTCAGTGACCAGCAGCTCTGAAGTTACTTATAGAACAGATTAGGAGTGATGAAAATCTCTTGGTTTGCTCACAGAAGGGAACAAATAAAAAGTTAAATAAGATTTTAATTGAAGCAAAGTGTCAAGTCCCTACAAGGATACTTTTGCACTCTGAAGAGCATATTTTAATGAGTTTTGTAAGAGCAGAGTCAGTGCTTCCTAGAGGGAGACAGAGTGGAAAGGCTCTTCAGGATTACCGGCTGTGGACTCCTTTCCTGCCCAGATGAGCCATGGCAGTTTATATTCCTGTCACAGGGGAAATGAATGATACACGAACTGGTGTTTTCTTGTACACGAGGCACAAAATAGGAGCTGGGCCACTTGGATTCTGTTCTTGCTTTTCTTGTTAATTTTTGTTGTAACCTTGAACAGGATGCATGATTTTTTTCTGTGCCTCATTTTTCTTACAGATAAAATAGGATAATAATACTTAACCTACTTCTTGGGAGAGTTTCTAGACTAAATGTCTCTCAAGTGCATTGGGTTCTTTGGACAGAAATGCTTTGTAGACGCCAAGTATTATACAGCCAGTGACTAATGTTGTTTGCCTGGCAGTCTGGAAAAATGCCCTTTATGGGCTTTTAATTTTGTGTGATTTTAGGCAAATGTTTTGGTGAAATGCCCTTGCTGTTCAGAATTATGTTCATGTTATTTTTTTTTCTTTTTTAAAATATGAATAGGAAACAGGTGGTTACCTCTTTGCTTCCAACTGCCATAGCTGTTAATTATTGCTCAGTTGTCTGCCTGGGGAATATTGACTTTTATTATTGCAGGGTTGATTTTAGTGACCAGCAATGGCAGGGGTGGCAAATTCAGGTAATGTGCAAATTACATTACAGTGTTACAGTGTTGATGTTACAGTGATGAGGTGAAAAGCACCAGAAAAGCTATGATGAGGAAAAAAGTGCTTGTACCAAAATGTAAGGGGTGTGTGTGTGTGACAGGAATTATAGTCTAAGTATACTTTGCTGGAGAAGGAAAAAGGTGGGACACAAAATTTTTCTGAGGGTCTCTGAGCTATGCAAGGGTAGCTTAAAAAAAAAAAGTGAATATAGTGGGAGGGAAAAATAATGAAAATAGTGAAAACCATAATGAAAACAGGGATGCTTATAATAATAGCTACAGTAAAAGTAAAGGCAGAATCACCAGCTACTGTATGTTGGAGTGGTTTTATTCTCCTAGAGATTCTGCCTAAAGCAGCATGTGGGGGAACTGGGGATGGATAACATCAGTTATGTCCGTCTTTTTTGGGGAATGCATCTTCCCTCCTCAGCTGGGAGCCCCTGGAATCTTCAGCTCTTGGACTCTGGTGTTCCTTTGCCATTGATTCCTCTGCTGGTTTTGACCAAAAGGCCAACCCAGGGTTATTTTAACTATTTTATTGTTACCATGTATAACTATAAAAGTGTTTTTGACACCTAATAATTGGAACAAAAGGAAATGAAAATTACAAATTTATTTTTTCTTCACACTACTGGAAAGATGCTGTGGCAGGTGAGAATTTGCCACTTATGCCACCTTGTGCCACTGTGCAGGTTAGCTGAATTTCTTTGACATTTTAGTGGACTGAAGTTAGTTTGTTACTTCAGGAAGAGAAAAGTAATGATGAGTAACTTGTTGCTTAAAGAAAAATGAGAAATAATTAGCATTTGATCCTGGCTTGTTATTTGTGTAGTTTGAATGTTTTATATCTGTGATCTTCTCAGAGTGATAATAATTCACACTAGGATGCTGTTGTGATACAAGGTTATATGTGTCCAAACAGAATTTGCCTTTCTTACTGGATTTTGTTAGAATACTTTGTTTCAAATCTGAAGCAGCCTGAGAGCGTGTTGCGGTGTTTTTTCTATTGTTATGCTTGGTGTTTGTTGTTATTGAACAGTATTTTTCAAGGCTCTGATCAAAATAATGCTGTAAGCAGTACCAGTCTCACTTTTCCTAATTATGGGAAGTGATATATCAATACACACTATTATAAATCACAGCCCCCTTGTCAGCTGGTGGGAATTATTTAATGCTTTGCAACACCTTTATTTGCTAATGAGTGGGGTTTTTTCCCTGTTTCTTTGATAAGTATTAATGTTCTAGCTGTTAGCCTATTTCAGGATGGAAATGATTGATGTTGCTCTAGTTTAACCAAAACACTTCTGCCTGCTCCTGGTTCTTCTTCCCCTAACTCTTTCTCTTTTTTTTTTTTTTTTTTCCCCTCTGCAAGTATTCTTCATACAGTTCATGTTTGGCTGAATTATGCAATTTGTAAATCAGTGATCACTTTCCCTTTCTAAGCTGTGCAATGTGATCATCAAACCAGATTGGATAAAAATGCATTGCTTTCTATTAGTAACAGACCTTGAATCAAACTAAGCCACGCACGGGCACAGAAATGCAGTACGTAGATGAGTAAGTCATAGTACAACCATTAGGTCGGAGGAAAAGGCTTTACTTTTAGAAGTTGAGAAACACAGCAAAATGTAACTGGAAATAATGTTGTCTAGGGATTAATTGAAGAATATGTAGGACTGCAGAACAAGAAGAGCATTGTAAGAAACCCTTGGACCCAGCATTCCTTTGAATTTTGTGTTTGTCTGCTATCTCAGCTCTCGGTGACTCAGACTGACTTGCTACTGGTGATGAAAGCCTGACTTACCTAGTGGATGGTGGCCACTGTGAAAGCACAGGGGATGTTTTCAGAGACTCAAAGTTGTGTCTTGCTTTCTCTGAGGCAAATAGATGTTTGTAAAGCATTTGGGGACCTTCATATGAAGGGCATTCAAGGAATATGAGCACTAATATAAAATAACTGATACAGGTGATAAGCTTCCTATTGATACTCTTTATATGGAAAAGGTTTTTTCATAGCTTCTAGAGGAATTCAAATAAAATGGAAAATTTAATGATGTCACCCTGTTGCTCTCTGCTATTGTTGTTGTCAGGTCTTTTTGTGTGACTGTTATTTGGTTGTTTTTTTTTTTTAATGCAGAAGCATGCTCATCTCTCTAATCTTTTTTTGGAGTTCTCTTTTGGAGTTACTGAAGTTGTCTCCCTCAGTTCAGAGTGATTTAATTGTTTGAATTGTATATAAGCAATACTCAATGCTTCCCCATTGTATCTTAGTCAGATACTGTTGATAACTGGCTACAAAACATGAAGATTGCCTAAAAGCTAATAAAATTGAAAATAGTCTGGGTAAGGCGCTGTATGGAATCAAAAGCGCAGTTCAGACCGCTGGTTTGGCTACTGCTTCATGGAAGTGCACATTGGGCAAACACGTGGCAGCAGTTTTATATTCAGCAGTACTTAATACTGAGCTTCTGATGTTAAAGGCTTGTAACCCAGAAGGTCTGTGGTGATTTTTAAGTCTTTTGCCTCTTGGGATCAATGCATACCGGTTTTTATTTTCCTGGGAGGAAAGATTAATCCTGTTCTGCAGGAGTGGTGGTGTTTTGTCACTCCGATGCTGTGACAATTGCAGAATATGAATAAGAAATTACAAACCATGACATCGCTATCATTACTGTTCATATCTGTGCCTGGTTTTTGGTTTTAACATAGAGTTGTATTGAAAAAGATGTGCAGTTGATCTCAGATGACCTTTCAGAGTGAATTTGCTCTTTTCAATATATTCCTGGTAATAAAATAAAAGTTTGCTTCATAATTTGAAGCAAGTTGCCTGTTCTTCCCAAAGTTGTAAGATATCACGAATAACATTCAGCAAGCCATTCAGGAAGTCCACTCTTTGCAGTAAATGTGGTCATTTTGCATTCTTCTGAAAATGTCTATTTTTGCAAGGGAACTTTGTTTCAGATCTGGCCGGATATCTGACCCGCTTTTAGGGATACTTCAGTTTGGTGTTCTGCATTCTGCAGGAGCTCAGATGAATGACTCTTCTTCTATAGAAAACCCAGACTTTGTTTCTGTTGTAAAATGCTGTCTCTTGAGAAATGGACTTGTGTTATTTCTTCTCCCCTGCCCCCTGTAATTATATTCTTCTGTCTTGGGTCAGCTGGGAGTGGAAACGGGGAAAAACAATATTCTAAATGTGGTGCTAAGAATTGTAGGCTATGTAACTTTATGGCTGACTGTCAGGCCTGATTGGTAGTTGCAGAAACATATCTTGGCTCTCCTAGAAGTTTGAGTAGTGCCACAGTTGGGCGGGTTTGGGGGTTGATAGGAGAATAGAGACAAGAATATGAACATTGCGCTCAGAGCTACTTCACTTGTTGGTACATCAGCTCGGTATGAGCTAGTATTTAAATCTATGAGAGTTGTAAAATCCTGAAGTTCTGGAGATAAAGGTGACTTGTCAGTACATGTTACCACTTTCTCTGCTGTTACGAGATTAGCTCAAGCATGTATAGCTGCTCATTTTATCTAATTTTAAATGCCTGAATGTAAGGCTTCCACTTGTACAAGAAACAAAAAACGTGAATAAAATCTTTTCGCCACTGACATTTGTTCAGTTACAGTACACCTAGAAAAAGATGTCCTCTGAATTAATAAAAGAAGATTTAATGAAAGCTGTTTGATTCTACCAGGTGCTAGTCTTTCACATTTTTGATCTTTTCACAGCAAGATCAAAAGTTTATGTACCCTGAGCGGCAGTTATCTTGTTGTGCTCTTTTGTAAGGTTCTTGGCTTAGCATGAAGCATTCAATCGTGCTCTGGTGCTCCACTGAGTTTGCTGAGAACTTAAGTGCTCAAGTTTAATGCCTAAAGCTAGACCGTGTGAGTAATCTGAAAGCTGAAATGGCGCATGACTGCAATTGCGTGCTTGCCTGGTGTTTTGGTGAGTTAAAAAGGCATTTCTTACAGTGTGCATATTTTCATATGCTCATGAACTGGCTTGTTCCCAGATACTACTTCTTCAAAAGCATGTACACTGACAAGCTGGCAGTAATAACTAATATACTTATTGGGTAGAATTATTATATATCATTATGAAAAGTAATGAACATGTTGAAATGCTAAGGGTGTTTTCAAGACTACTTTAGATTTGGTTGGAAAGCAGAGTATAATGGCTACATCTTACAGCATGTAATAAAGCTACAGGGGTCTTTGATGTCCAGAGTTGTGCTTTGGAGCAAATAGTTCTGTTCAAAACCAGCACCAGTCTGATTAATTTGCTTGTTTTACTTGGATTCTCTAACCTTCTGTAACTGGCAGCGAGCGACATAGTATGTGTTCTGTATACTGCATGGGTGATTGGACAGAAAGGAATTATATCTAGATGGGACATTTTACAGTATATTCTAAAATAGATGTGTTTACTTCTCCTTATATGAAGCTGCAATTCGTGTGGAAATCGATACTGAAAATAGGCACTTAAAGCCTCCTAGGATCTGCAAGCCTGGACAAAAAGGAGCTGTATGCACGTTACTCACAAGTGGTGCGTTGAAGTGAATTATTTTAATCTTTTCACGTCAACAGCAATTGAGTATATTTTCTTTATTGTAACATCCTGTTGCCGCTACAGAAGATGCAGAGAACGGGGACTAGAGCAGAAAGAGTCCTCAGGTGTTTCTGAACTGTTTTAGGCTGCCCATGGTTTGAAAATATTCAAGAGTCTGTGATATGAGCTGTTTGACATTTTTCCTATTCCAAATGCTCAAAGGAATAAATCTACATAAAGAGTGTTAAAAATGAGAGAGTCTTTGTGACAACGTCTGGAATCTCAGAATGTTACTTTATTTCTCTCTTTTGGCTGACCACCACGATAAAACAGCTGAATCAAATACGTTCTTTTATGTATAAAATATATTTTTTGGGTCTTGACAGCTTGTTTCCAGTTTTAGTCTAATTCAGTTTGAAACAGCTGTTCCTAATCTCTGCAAAACAGTTTTTTTGATGGAAATCATGACGTTCTCAACTACTGCAGTGTTACTGGGTTCTATCTCATTTCAGAAGTTGGCTTTTCTTTATGTTAAAAGAATTCTTCATTCAGAGAAAATGTCAGTTTTGTATCAAATAAGCTGCAGTTAAAAGAATAATAGCTGCCTCCTTCCCTCAGGGTTATCTCTCAATGAGGCTGGATATATGTTTCTCTTCCTACGTGACTTTTAAGAAAAAACATCACTGTGTGTTTTACCATTAGTTAGATTTTTATTCTAATGTTCCCTGCCCTACCCATATGCTTTCAGTTGGGTTCTATTTAGAGTTTTCTCTGCAGTTGTCTCTGCACTCAGACTTAACAAGTTCTCTGGCTTGCCTTATGGTTCAGTTTTACTCTGAAATCTTGTATTTTCAGAATTTTCAATGTAGCATTTTCAGTTTGCTCAGTGCCATCTTTTTTTTTTTTTTTTTTATTGGTTGGCTGCACTTCTTGGTGCCTCTTCCAAAGCTGTTTGTAGAAATTTCATAGATCACAGAGCTGATCGAGTCTGTAAGCTCTTTTGTGCCTGGTAAAGCAAAAGCTAACCTTTCATTTCCAATTTTTTGGTTCTTTTGGACACCCTAGCATGTAACATGGAGTGAAGTTAACAACTTTGTGCATAAAAGAACTTGCTATCTAGTGGACTGTGTGAGCACAAGTGTGTGATGATGCCGTGTGTGGACACTTCAAAACATTTCTGATGGAGGGTGAAGGTTTCAGGAGTGGTAGTGTTGCCAAGTTTATAATGGGACTGGAGGGACCCTGGAGTTGTACATCCTCTTCTTTTCTCTGTTCTTAGCTTGCTGGATGTGGTTTCACAAGTCACTTTGTTATGCATGTCTTTGTTTTCCTGTCTATAAAATGAGGATTGTGATACATAAATTCTCTGATAAATCCGAGAGAGGCTGCATACGAGTAGGGTCACTAGGGCTTGCTGATCTTGCTTCTATGGAAGCCCAGTATGGATGAATACCATTCAGAAGCCTCTTGGGTTATTTTGTTGAAGCACAATTTATCAGCTGAAATAGAACTAACATATAACATGACACGAAAGCTTTACTACTTAAAGAGCTGTTAAAAATGTTTTCAGTTCCAAATTCAACGTTTTGCCTGGCAAATACTTTGGAGTGTTTATTGTTCTCCTTGCATTTTTTTTTTCCCACAGCCTAAAGAACCTGATTTGGGGCTGCGTTAGGATTAAGTGAGATTACTAGCATCTTCTTTCCATCCCTCTTGTGTACCTTGTATGAATACATCCTAATAACTATTGATATTGCATTCATCCTGCAAGAAGCTGAGACCTTTTGTGTCTGCTGATGCTGCAGTTTTGATGTGTTTTTCTTGCAAGTAAAATCAATTGAGACAAATCTTGGTAACTTTTACAGCAAAATAAAATGACCGTGCCAGACAGCCTTTGGAAGTTTTTTAAGTATGGGTGTGCTCTTAGATCACATATACAGGGTTGTTCCAGCAGAATTGATTGGTTGATCTACTAGATTTAAAGGTCAAGCGTAATCACGTTTCAGGAAGATTGAAGAAGATATAAAATTGCTACTATGCTTTTCTGGGTCATATACCCGCTTCTGGTGCTCTTTGCTTTTCTTGTGTACATCTTAATTTACTCAGGTAGAGCATCAATACATAAAGGGCACAAGTCAATGTGCTTGCTTTCTCCTGTCAATGAGGGAACTAGTTAGTTGTATTTCCTCCAGGCCAGTACCTTCCCTCTGGAGGACCTGAAGCAGAGAGGAGTCGTCCACTACACTCTACAGAAATGGAAGAAAAATCTCCTTTTGGGGGGAGGCTGTGAGGAAAGCTGCTCTCTAGCTGTCTTGTTAGATGATCCGTTCAGTTGCTAGAGCTGATGCATCCGAGGGATGATATTGTCCGTTCAAAGCGCGACACAGATGGGAGAGAGAGATGGCATAACGGGTGGAGACCTTTGATTGTGGGAAATCAAAAGAACATCTCAGTAGTGTTTTATGTGGCAGCTTGGTATTATACAGATGTCCACAGAGACCAAGCGGCTTTGTAATTTTATCTTTTGTAAACATGGTGTTTCAAACTCATATTTCCATGTAACAGGCAACTATATCTGCATACAGAGGTGAATAAATTTCTTGTTAACTTTTTTGCAACAATGTAAATGAGACAACTGCTTTGCCGTAGCAGGATGCATGAACTAAAAGCAGCAGAGACACAAACCATTCACCTGCTCAGATATAACTCATTTTTCCTACAACAAAGCAAAAGGAGTCCTGAAGTGAAAAAGGGGTTGATGGGGAAAAAGAAGATTTAATCTAAGTTGATAAACCAAAACACATTATTCTTCAAGATTTTTTCCCCCTCATGAACTATATTATTATTATATTAATTTGATAGGACTTTGTTCATTGTTAAGTTTTGTTTTTTTTCCAGTACTGGTAAACTTGCTGTCCTTCTGCGTGGATCTTCCATAGAGCAACAGAGGAGAAAAAGTGGTTAAAATGAAATAGACTTTGATGGCATTGTAACTGTTTCTGCAGAGGATACCACAATGCAAATGCTTCTAGCTAATCTTGAAACAAATTTCAAAGTAACTTTGTGATTTTGTGTGGCTAGTAAATGCATATTTGATGATGGTCATGCTATAGTAAGGGGTTTGTTGAGTTAACAGTACGCGGAAAGGTGATTCTTTTTAAGAATCACTTTCCCCAAAAAAATCTGTCATAGGGATGTTGACTGTTTCACACAGGTTATTTGTAGTAGAGCTCCCAGAGTCTAAATTAACTCAGAGTACTGTCCTTAGTGCATTTTCATATGTGCTAACTTGCAAAATGTAGCAATTCCCAGATGTATAGAAATCAAGGGGCTGTGGCTTTTCTGTAAGCATCCATGACCTGCTTTTAAAATAGACACTGACATACAGCAGTGGCTGAAGACTCTGCTTGAGTGGACTGAGGAGGCATTTATTGTGCATTTATTTAAGGTGGCCTTTTTCAGAGATTCTTGCTCTGATGGCTCTCTAACTTCAGTAAGCATTTTGCTTTGTCAGCCACAATGTGAAGTCTGGGAAACTAATGTCTCCTCTACACTATGCTTATGGTAAATATGGAAAGAATATTTTTTTAAATAAATAATGGACCAGGAAAAGTTTTCAGAGGCTTGCATGATCAAATCAGAGTAGCAGCAAATCCTTTGTGGTTTTTCCCAGTGGCTGATGAAGTCAAACAGTGCCTTGACTGGTTGATTGGGTTTTTGTTTTCTTGTAAGTTGCTTAATTTTTTATTTTTTTTAACCCTTGATGCTGTCTGTCTTCATTAAAAGGATGCTTATGGAAACAATGAATTTTCTAAAGTGCAGAAGTAGTGCGTGGAGGGTACTGGAAATTTGATTGTTCATTTCATGTATGCAGTTGCATGTTATCCTGATCAGTAGATTAGAAAGATGTTATTGCAGGGATTTCAAAGAGGTTAAAAACAAGAATACATGGTATGTTCACAAAGTTTCCAGGCTACAGGGATTGTCAGGTTATAAAAGAATGCTTCTGTGTGGAAGGAAGCTTGCAAAGTAAAAAAAAAAAAAAAAAAAAAAAAAAAAAAAAAAAAAAAAAAACCACGCAAAAAACACTCAAACCTGTCAGTAGGATTATTATAGTGTTGTGTGAACTTTATGGCTTTTTATTCTCTTGTTTTCCCTTCAAATCACAGGGCTCTAGCATCCCTCCTTTGGTTTGGTAATTGTAGCAGCAGGTTGCTGTTGTGAGTGAAAACAGTTTAATATAGGATCCATCAGTTGCCAACATAAAATACCCATTAGAAAAGGGGAAGAAAAATACCTTTATTATCAGGAGTATTTAAGCAAAGTAGGTATTTAATCAATCTTAATTGTTTGCTTGCTTGAGAAGAGCAATACCAGTAGCAGCAGTCATGGCAGACAAAATGCTGTGAATGTACATTCTGGTAATTAGTTTGCAGGTTCTGTTCTAATTCTTGTTGTACAATTTACTCCTCAGGCTTAAGTCCAGAAGAAGAGAAATATAGTTTGAAAGCATCTTCCTGAAAATGAACTTGCTTTAATTTCTTACTTGATTATTACTTTAAGGAACAATAATACTTGGTTGCTCATTGAGAAGGATAATAACCCTGTGCTTACATGCTTCTTTTACAAGCTAAACGCAGGTGGGGTCAGTTGTGTTTTAGTGCTGACTTCTTTCATATCCCTGCTGCGCTCATGCCTTCATCAGCGTTTGGGCAGTGCATTGTCCCTCCACTCTGGAAATGCTTCAGACCAAATTTATTATTATTATTTACTGTATTCTACAGTAAAACACATGTTTCAATGGATATTTTTTAAAATTAAAATAGCCTCATTGCTAAAACAAAGAATATGTCAGCATAGTCTGTAGCTGAATAGCATCACCTGTGTGCAGGGCAAAAAGATACTTCCTCTGTTTACTCCAGCTAATGACCTTGCCCTTTAAACAACCCGGTTTATCGTAGGAAAGTTTCAGAGGAAGAAGAATCTTATGCTTGGCTTTAAACCTGGTTTTTCATCTGTGTTCTGATTCCCTAGAGAGCATATATATATATATTTAAGAGGTTCCTGTGGTCAAAGAGTTTATAATGATTTGGGCTTTCTAAAAAGTTGCAGGTTAGATTTTCAGATTATTAAAAATCCTTGCATGTCTGGTGTATTGCTTAGTCATGATGGCCTTGAAATGTAATACTTAAAACAAATTAGTTTGAGCTCCTTATGCATTTGTCAAGAAGTCCTTTGCCTGTTCTTCACATGTTTATGTGTGCAGGTGTACTTTGTGTCCCTTGTCTCTGAGTGTGTCCTCAAGGTCTGAAACAGGACTTCCATTTGAAACCAGCCGGTGGTTTGTCTGCTCCAGCACGTAGTTGGAAACTTCCCTTGGCAAATTTTAGTTTTGTTCCACAAATTAAGTGCCAGAATGAAAAACAAAAAACGAAACCCCCCCAGCTTGGTGATGCTGCCCAATTGCAGTCTGTGCCATCTCCATGGTTTTGAGCCTTCGTTATGCAGCTTGCACTCAGCACACTTTTATTTAAAGCAGCGCTAAAAGTAGAACTAAGTAGCTGACGTTCATAGCCGTTCGGTATGATGCAGAATTACGGGGAGGGGGACGGGACAGGAAGAGGAACACTGGTAGTGCCGGGTGGATTAGGCTCGTTTGTTTGCGCCAAACTATGCAATCTCTCTATGAGGATATGCAGACTATCCTTAAAAACCTAAACTAGACCATGCTTTATCAAGGACTATAAATAAGCTTACTGAACTAGGAAATTCTATTTTGTTTTACTAAGTTTTGCTTTTTTTATACCCTGAAATGATACAATTCAGTTTGCTGTGGCTGTTGCAACAACCAGACAAACTATTGCTACTACGTTATTGCAGCATCCCTGTGCCGATTGCTTTTCATGGAGCCATCTCCATATTGCAGAGCCATCTGTTTTCCTTACTGTCCAAGCATTAGGCTCAGTAATATAGATTACTAACTGCTCCGTGGCTTTCAATTGTTCCTGTTTGTTTTGTGTGCCAGCAGCAAGTCTTCAGCTCCTTCAGCACTTTTAAGTTTTCCTTGCTCTTTTATTTTTTTTTTTTAATGCCCAAGGCAAAAACTCTAGTTGAGTGAATTGTTGGTCATTCATGTTGCTGAGTTATTGATGAAATAAACTTTGTGAGGGAGGTAGGTAGGTAGTGTCCTCATTTACAAAAGATTTTGTAGCTAGAGAAGTGATAGAAACAAGTTAAAAAACCACGGCTTGCAAAAAGTGGTATTTTGCTCTCCCACCGCCCCAGTTTCCTTAAATGCACACCAATTTGTCATATTGCTGGTGGCGTGATCTCATACAGAAAGATCTTTTTTGGCTGTTTAAGTATGTGCACCACTGAAGAGTTAAGGATACTTTTGGAAAACTTAATGCGGAATTTATCAGCTTGTGTCTGTTTCAAAATGTAATTGTAATGTAACAATTGCGTAGTTTTTTTTAATGTAACTTCCTTGTCTATCTTTAAGACCAAAATGATGCAGGGCTTTGTTGTTGGTTTTTTTTTTTCCTTATATATATAATAAGTTTTTACATTCTGAATTCACTGTTCAGGCTAAACTAGATACTTCCAGTAGTCCTCTGATATTCTGCACCCACCGCAGCTGCGGTGGTGGGCACCATGGCTTGCTTAGCTCCATGAGATGTTTGCTTCTGGGCAGCTTAAAACTGTTGGAGGAGAAGAGGTTACTTTGGGTTTTGAGGTAAGAAAAGTGAGAATACAGGGTAGAGCATTTTGTGGCTGTTCAAGACTGGCAAGTTTTGGAGGGCAGCAGACCATGTATATTGGATGCATTGTGATTTTTCTGGGAAGCCGTTGGTAAGATGAGGTGGATACCAGTACCTAATAGGGTAGTACAGAAGTTTTGGTACAGTGGAAACTGTGTGTAGGGAGGTCGGTGCCGTTCCTCTGTCAGCTGGACTTTGGAGTTTTCCAGCCCAAGTTAGAGAAGTGGTTTTGGTAATACGCCTTAAAAATGAATTGAACAGCAAGGAAAACACTTCTTCCCTCTCTGTATTTCAGACGTGATGTCAGACAGCTCAAATCTAGCTGACACCCCGTGAGCTGCTGCTATTTCAGTCAGGTACGGCAGCAAGGAGTGTTGCATGGGGCAGCCTCTGCCATGCTGTGGGGCTGCTCTGGGCTCCCTTCTGGGGAGCTGTGGGCTGGGTGATAGAGGTGCAGGGAAGGATAACCTCCTTGGAGCCTCCCCGGCTTTTTTCAAGAGACTAAGAAATATTGTGATGCTTTCTTTTTTCCCCTGTTTTTTTTTTTCCTTGGTAATGAGAAACAGTCAGAAAAAAAGAGAAAAAGGCCAGTAGTGTCTGTTTGTTCTGACCAGTGTATCCTTGGGGCTTGTAGGCAGCCTGGCCTTCAGTAGAGAAGGGTGAAGTAGTTGAAACAATGACAGAAGTTTGTCTTATGGTTTGAGGGAGGAAACAAAGCTCTTGGTCAGACGAAGCTGTATAGAAGAATTTTCTATTCCAATCCAATGTTATTACCTGGCGTGTAGCACTATGGTCATTGGTGCTCTTAATTTACCTTCCAGTAAACATGCCAGATAAGCCACTGTGGCCAGCCACATTAACTTTCTATTTATTTTTCTTATGATGGCTACCTGAAGCAATAGATTGATGTCTGCAATTTTAGCTTCATTAATAATGAAGTCCACAAAGCAGTGAGAGGAATGTTTGGTTACTTGGTGCCTTAAACTGGGGTAGTAATGAACTGCTGGTTTTTGGTTGGTAAGATTTTGTTAGAGATTATCAAGATGTAGCAATAAGGTATGTCCACATTTGGATGAGGAGGTGAAGTGGCTGTGGGTTAGATGTTAGACATTTAAGTGGTAACTGGGTTATTGAAGAGTGCCTTGGAAAGTCAAATGTATGTCAGTCTCATTTGAAATCCGTAAAAATGAATCATTTAGGTTTTCCTGTGGTTTTAACTGTGTCCCACAGCAACTTAAAAATGGCTCAGTCTCAAAGTCTTAAAATTCTTCTGATAACATCAGACCAAATTCCTAACTAAACAAAGAATCTGTAGTGTTTATAATTTCCAAAAAGTATTTTTTCAAATTCTGTTGTGGCAGTTAGTGATAGGAATACCGTAGGGCTTGTGTGGGTGGGGACGTTTTATGCTGAATACAGCGACAGCTGCAAGACTAATCTTCAGAAACCTGGGTTTGGCCCCGAGCATCATTCTCTTTCCCCTCTATTCCTATTTTGAGTCCAGTAAAGAGAAGCATATGTTTTCTTGCATCAGCTCCATTGGTGTTACCTTGTGAAGCATGACAAGGTCATGTGTTTGTATGGCAGAAGAGGAAATCTCAAATTGTGTTTGAGCTGTCTTAGACCTGCTTTTTTTTTTTGTGATAGATTAGAGATTTCCGTGATATACATGGTTAAATTTCCATTCATGTAGGTATGCGTGTGTTGATGCTACATTGCTGCTCCTGAAATTGGTACTGTTATATTATTCATATTGCAGATCGTGCCAAGAAGGTGTCTTGCATTTAATATAGAACATGAGAAGGTTTGCCTACCCCCTATGAAAATCTCAAATTGGAACTGAAGATGCTATAAAAATTTAAAAGGGACAAGGTCAGCCTGAAAATTGCATATTTTAAAAAGCAGAAAATCGTCTATTTTTAACAACAGATTTCCTTACCTGTTAGCACCTGTACTAATAGCATTTTCAGTTATTAACATTTGAAAATGGTTTTAAGCATTATTTTAATTGTAAAACTACTGAACTACCATTTGTCTAGGTGCCTGTTAATTTGGGGTTTTCTATTTGAGAGACATGAGAAGTGATCAAAAGCATTTGGGTTCCTATGCTCCTTCTGTATGATCAAACAAGTTCAATTTATTTCACTCATACAGGAAAAGATAACGGATGACTCACTTGCTTTGTACCAACATCTTTATTGAGGGACGGAAAAGTGGATAAGAGGGTTCTTCATGATAGCAAGCAAAGACAAAGAAATAATAATCAGTAATTGAAAATAGAAGTTTAACAAATTTGGACTACAGCTGAGGTGCATGGTTTAAACACACGTGGTAATTAAGCACTGAAAGAATTGGAGAGGAATAGTATGGGACTTGTCTTCCTTGGAAGACTTGAATAGGTAAGCACATGCATATTCTCTTTTTTCTAGCTACGTTTGCTAAATTTTAAACACAGAAATAAGTGGCAAGACTAAATGCTCACAAATGTTCTTTTAGATTGACTTAATATTTCCTAGGAAGCTTGTGGAAAGGATCAGCTCCAACCGTCTAGACTCTTAACCGTAGCACTGTAGCATAGCTCTATTTTTTTTTTATTTTCCTGTTCTGTGCTCACTAACTATATGCCTTCTAATCTGAGGACTCAAAATGAGAAGGGTCTGTATCCATGAGAACATGCTGTCCTCCAGAGCATAGAATTTAATTTGAAATAAGTTTTTAACTTATTTTCAGAGAATAGCTGGCAAGATGCTCTTCACTTCCAATTAGTGGCTGATGAAGACAGAAAGTAATGGTGAACTGCTGCTGACTACTTCTTTATTTCAAGTGATAGAAGTGGGGGTAGAGATTCCAACCTTGCCATGACCTGGCTTAAAGCTTTTCCTGGCTGCTTTGAAGACTTACTGTGCATCTGACTGCAGTTATTATCTATAGAAACTCTATTACAAATATAGTAAGTAGTAAAAACATTTAGTGTTCCTAAAAATCTGAGATTCCTCGGATCCACACCCAGCATGAGTGAAATAAGAATTGTGAAGGTAAATTTAACAGTATTTGTAAAGAAGCAAGATAAAGCAGGAAAATAGCGTAGAAGACATCTGAGAAGATAAGTGTGGGCATTGTGTGAAATACTGTAAATAACATTCTGAATAACTGCCTCTTCATCCCGGCGATCCTGCGGACTGTGGTAACTTGAGGTCCTTTGGAAAGAAGCACGTAATCAAAGTCTAAATCCTTACCACAAGCAGACTGATTTAGATGGCATAGGCAATATGAATTCAAGCATTTCCTTGTTACTGAATTCTTCCATTTGTAACCTCAACAATTTTAATGTAACTTTTTCAGCATATATAACAACATGTGAAAAACCACTACTTTTCTCCTCCTGGATGTTAGCCTTCGAATACGAAATGTTTCTTGGGTCAGCACAAAAGCTTAGATTTCACTGTAAATGCTGTGTTATAAATACCTAGATAAATACAATAAAAAGCTTTTGGAGAGGGTTTCTTCCTTTTGATTCCACTGAGAGAGGGGTAAATAAAATAATTGATGTGCCCTGTTAGCTGTCGACCAAGTTTCATGTGGCATGTCTTTCCTTTGGCATGCATATAGCAGCAGCGCATTTTAGCACCTCGCCTACAGCATCCACCTCCTGACAGCAAAACTTGCCAATAGAAAAGCATTCAGCAGTTCATTATTTCTACAACCTGAGTGCATTTGCAAATTAATTGATGTGTGGGAGGAAAGGCATCTGCTATTGTAGAAGACCTTAACTGTTGCAGCAAAACGAAATAAACTGGTGAGCTGTAGTGAGCTGATACGCTGTTGCAGGTGTTGAAGCCTCTAAAGTGGCATCTTGTCCATTTTTCTTGTTGCCTTTGATATATTTATAAAATAACGGAGTTGTTCACTGAATTGTGAATGTGGAAACAAACAGTATGATAAAGATAATACCATATATTCTTACATATAGGTAGTTAGCAAGTATTTTCGTCTTTCTTGCTGGCTCAGCACCAAAAGAGTTTTAATTAGGCCTGTAATGAATGACTGGGAGCGTTTTAAAGGCTATTAATCTTGTGTTGTAATTGAGTTAATTATAATATCATTATAAGCTCCCATGAAAATAGTATGAAGTGTATTCCATTTGTTTTACTCCTAAAGATATTTCTGAGGTCCCCTGGCTCAATCTGAAGCACTGCTGCTGGAAGTCTTCAACGCTGACAGAGGAAACTGTAAAACGGCACTATGTGCCGTTCCACCAAACCCTTCTGCTCAGTGCCTCATCCTGCTCCCAGTTTCGGGCTCTCTGAGCTGCTGCTTTACCTGTAAACTGCGGGTAACTTCTTGCAATGGAGTATGTCTTTTTTAGCTTTCATTGCACAGTGTAGTATTTCCTTGCCTTCCTGATCAGTTAGCTTAGCTGAGCGCGGCAGATGAGAGTAAGAATATGTGATCTATTTTCAGAAATAAAGATTACAGCAGCTTTCGAACTGTTACTCTTTGTGCTGTGGTAAAAAAAATGTGTAGCAAAAGAGGTGTTTTTGCAAAGCATATGGCTTTTACACTAGTTCAGACTACAGTAAGTTTCGGATTTGGTTGTAAAACATCTCTGTGCTTTTTGCACTCACTAGTCAGAGTGTGACATCTTCAACAGATGGACAGATAAACTTTCCATAATCCATGTCTTCCCTCTCAAAAGAGGAGATGTGATTCTGATTTGAAGAGTTGTTGAGGAGGACCTCATCTGTATAAGCGTGTTGTGTGCTTAGATGTCAGGGTGTGGAAATTTGATGGATACGCAGCCTAGCACGGGAGTTACTGATATTTTTGGGGCTGTCTTTTTTTTCAGATGCAAAGTCAGCCCTGCTTTTATATGTACTTCAAGCCTTATTAGAGCATTTGCTTTATCTATTTTCAGAACTGTGTGCTTAATCATGGAACAAGCATGTTGCTCAAATCCCCTTTCTCTTGGTTTTGGCTGATAGACTGTTTTGCTTTTTGTAACCCTGCATTATCAGGATTGTTTTGGCTTAGTATTTTTAAATTCTACAATCAAGGGTTGTTTCCAACCTTAATTAACCCTGCTGGGATGGTAGAACTGCCTTTTTTTCCTTCAGTAACTTTGCTGGTCACACTTCTGTATTTTCCATCCTCTTGACTATTACAGGTTTTGTAAATAGTTTAGAAATGCCAGCTTGTGATGTATGGGCCTCTTTAACATTTCTTTGATTTATGTGCACTGTGCTGAAAAAAAGCAGAGGAAGCATATTATTCTGGAAAAAATGTTGCCAGTCTTCAGTTTTTTCAGTCTTAGTTAAAAGCTACACTTTTATCAATCAAACCTGATAGATTCTTTTTTCATTCCTAAAAACATTCATAACTTAACTCTTTGAAGTCAAAAGAAATAATTTGCCTAAGACTTTTATAAGTGTCTACCTATTTTTTGGATAACTAACTTGAAATACCTTTTAAAACTGATTTTTAAAAAGTTGGCTCTTTCATGCATTACAGCTTGGTCACCTATAAGTAGAGGCATTTAAAAATCACTAAGGGTAGGGGGTTTGTTTATTTTAAAAAAATGAAGTTTGGTCATATGTTGCCACCATCAATAGTGCCTTGCACAAACTGATGTAGTAAAACACGTTTTGGTCTCTAGCGGTATGGAGTAAGATGGTTTCTCTACCTTGTATACGAATGACAAGGATTGCAGATTTATGATAATCCAGCTTTCTCATGTAAGTATCCGAATTAAATGCAGAATGCTAATTTTTCTGGAGTCTGGTATTCTGTTTCAGGCAAAATTCCTTAAGGTCCATGTTGTAAAGCCTAAATGGCTATTCTGAAGGGTTTAAAAAACCGAAGATAACGGAGTTTTAATTTAGAGTTCTTAGTTAATACATAATATTGTTTTAGCTGGAGAAAATTTTCAGTGAAACTTCTTGGAGAAGGAAGATCTCGCACTGCTGGTAGTGACCGTCAGGATTGCTCTGTCTCCCAAAAGTCAATGTGAGGTTGAAGACAGAATTCAGATATACATCATTAATTTTTGAACACAGAAAACTTGAGTAAGGACAGAAAAGCTTTTTTTTAGTTGCCTTGGGGGGTGGGGGGGGGAAACTTCAGGTTTTGCTGACCATTACATTTCAGCATTGTACTTGCAAGTACAGTAGTTATGGTCATCTTTCCCAACAAGTGTTCTAGAGATGTCCATTCAGTGCTGAATGTGATATGTTTTAAAGGGGGAAAATGATGTGTTTCTCTTTGACACTCATCCTCCAGAATGCAGCTGATCTCTAACTTCCAGCCACCTACGGTGATATAGGGTTTGTCTGGGAAAAAATATGTGTTTGTTACAAGGGAGGGTGAGAAATTAAAACTCTTTTTCTAACCACTCACAACAGTGACCTGAATTGGTTGCTCTTATTTGTGTAGAAATGCTTTCTGTGGGTTACTTCATACTGACTTGGAAGGAGTATGAATTAATCTGATCATGAATGTTCTGAAGCTATAGTGGGAATGTTCATATAGGGAAATAGGCCACATACGTTCTGTTCCAGATCTAACTGTCCTGCTTCAAGCTTTTATTGGTTGTCCTTGCTAGCGGGCTGGAAATTAGCATTCCCAGTAACATTGCTTCAGGATGCCTGCTAGGTGTAAAGGAAGAGGACGTTAGCAAAGGTAACCATTTAAGGAAGAGATCAGCTCAAACAGTTTAAACCATATTCATGCAACCCATTCTACGGGCACAATAGTGTGATAGCCTCTAGCAGAAGAGAGCAGTGATGTGTGGTATGGCTTTGCAGAGCATATCCGTCAGCCCAGGGCATGCCTGGGATGAGCTGTGCGCTGGAGTTCTGATCCTTGAGTACAACTTCCCTTCAGGAAGCCCCAGGAGATTGAGTAAAGCCAGGTTTCTGTATGCTGGTGGAAAGACCTACGGCTAGGCTAATCACTATTGTCTGACACTCAGTATGGCTATTTGCTAGTCTAAATACATGGTGCATTTTAATTATTGTGCAAGTGACCAAGCTAAGGCAAGGCATTTAACAGAAGTTAAAATAATTAAATTTAATGAGTTAGGGGAAAAAAAAATTTAGCAGCACAAGTACCAGCCGGGGTCATTACTGCTACATTGCTTATCCACTAACAGATTTCCCTCTCATCTGTTCTTTCGCTGTCTTTCTCCCCTTTGTCTGATGGTGCAACTGGACTAACTGGATTTATATAAGCTGCACCTTGTAGACATTTTATTGAAGATGAGTATTCATTTCTTCATTTGTCTGAAAAAGCAGGTTTTTTGCTATAGTGGTAAAGCCCAACCACCGTGCTGCAAATCACGGCATGCTGCTAGACAATTTGAAGCGTGTTTCTGTAGCTGATTCCAGCCCTTTAAAACTGAGTGGTAGAATAAAGTGTCTTCACATTTCTTATATAAGCACCTGAGCATCCCCTGTCACCAAGGCAGCAGGCCATTCTTTATACTGGCATAGCTGCCACCTGAGCCCCTGACACCAAAGATTTAGTCTAGGGCTTTAGAAAATATTAATTTTAGCGTGAGAGCAGTGTCTTCAGTTTGAAGTTCTGGTGGCTGTTTAGGGGAGCACAGCAGCCCTGGGGGAAGATACTAATTGTGTCCTTACTCAGTCTTGAGTCTAATGATGACTTTTCCCCGATACAAATTATTCGTCCTACGCAAAGGAATTTGGATTTTCTATCAAGTATTCAACAAGTGCACTTCTTGGGTCTTTAGACTTCAATGAAATCCATTAAATGAACACAAAAGTGTGAACGTATCATGTAGGATGACACTCAGACCATTTCTGTATTAGTGGACAACCTCTGTACCAACTACTACTCTTGAGCTCAGGGTTACTTGAAAATACTACTGTTTGCTACTGCACATGGCTTTATTTTGTCTTTAAGTGCAGAATGCAATGTAGTAATTTTACTCTGCTTTTTGTGATTCTATTATGTGTCTGTGTTGTATTTGTGTATCCAATGAAATGCCCGTTCATTTAGTTATTTTTCAGGAAATAGATGTTTTCAAGCCCTTCAGAGCACCCAGAAGTATTTATAAATATCTTAAGCATAAAATACAGTTGCTCTTCTGAAGAGGTAAATAAGGTAGTGTGTAGCCTCACATTATGAATTCTCTGCCTCTTTATCCATATCAAGTAGTAGATCCCTTTTAACCTCAGAGCCTGTTGGCTGTGTAGTGTCCCTTTGTGTTGACATTATCCAAAAAGCAAGAATATGTCACTGATGTAACTATTAAATGGATTCCAGAGTACTTTAAAAAAAGAAAATAAATTAAAAAACCCAACACAACCTGGAGGAAGACCAGTGGCTTTTGCAGAGACTTAAAACAGCACAGATAATTGTATTGGCAGCGAGGATGCAGATGCTGAAGTTTTGACCAATTCCTTGAAGAAAGTGCCACCAGATTTGCTATCTCTGCATGGTAAAAAGCCAAAGACTTGCAAGCAGTATTGGAGTGAGGGAACATTGATGCAGTCATTCATCAGCACAACTTCAATGTTTTTGAAAGAAAAGTATGGGAAGAGCATACTTTAAGGCTGAAGTCTGACACTAATTAAAACAGCGCTCTCAGCAAAAATAGGAATTCAAAGACAATGGAATAACAGATGTAGTGAAGAGAACGTGTTAAACGGGGCTATGTATGAATGCATTTCATACTATTGTATCTTTTTACATATGTATATCTCTGTATGTATATATATATATATATATATATAAATGTCTAAACTTTGTTTTTCAACTCCATAGCCTTGGGAGGGGGGAGGAAGGACCTAGGGGAAAAGCAGGATTGTGCAGGGGCACGTGCAGGTAGATGTCCACGGAATGCTCTATATCTCCCGGTTTATTGACTGGGGTGAGGCAGTCGCACTGTGCATCCCAATGCAATGCAAATAAGAGCCATGGCATGCAAGAGGCTTTTAACAGAAGTGCGAGCTCATTAGTTTCTCAGTTTAGTCGGATCGGGGTGTTTAGGAAAAGATGCAGTCACTTTTGTACAGGGATTTAAAAAAGAACGGAATGGGGTAGCTTTTGTTCCCATCATGGAAAGGTATTTGTTGCTTAAATATTCTTGTAAGCTGGAAAGTGTTTGGGGGGCATAAATGCCTT
>VYZM01014453.1:166250-180854 GCA_013398915.1 Dromas ardeola | reverse complement strand
GGGGGGGAGCAGTCTGCTATTAGATGTAATAGCAATCTGTCTCTCTTAGTTTTGTGGCATTTACTGTTTAGCACTCAATATAATTTAACTGGAAAGAAAAAAACCCAAAGTACTGTTTTGATTCACGAGGGGCTTTATTAGACAACTTCAAGGAGATCAAATCCAATAACTTACCGGGGATATAACATTGATTAGTCATCTTACTGTTTGTAGCTGAAGATACTTTACCAAGCTGTGATCCAAACAAGAGAGAAGGGGGTAATCCAGTTGAACTTTCGATTTCAGTGTAAGAGGTAAATTTCAAAATAAGATGCTGTTAATTTGTTTTATGTCTGTGCGTTGTTTTCCCTGCCGTTTGCTCAAGTTACCTATTATGTTAACTTTGGAACCATACATGTGTTTTGTAACCTGTTTAGATGCCAAAGATACAGAAGGCAGGCAGGTGATTATTTTTTTTTTTCTTTTCTTTCCCCCTTCTTTCTTTCCCCGTTCAGTCTGTGGGGTTCTCAAGGTGAGTTGATTGTCCTTTTTGTACTTTATTAATGATATGTGCTGTTTCTTCAGTTAGGGACAGTTTTGAATAGCGGACGAACACAGATTTAATGCGAATCTGAAATCTGAGGGGAAAAAACGTTATCTGCTTTTAAAGTTTGTAGATCATAAAAATATATTATATCGCTCCATCCTACAACAGATAGGTGCTGGGACCCATAGCACACTTCTGCATCTCTGACTTGTCATTGAATCATGGAATGGTTTGGGTTGGAAAGACCCAAAGCTGTTGAAGATCATCTAGTTGAAGATCATCTAGTCCCAACCCCCCTGCCCTGGGCAGGGACACCTCCCACCAGCCCAGGTTGCTCCAAGCCCCGTCCAACCTGGCCTTGAACCCCTCCAGGGATGGGGCAGCCACAGCTTCTCTGGGCAACCTGGGCCAGGGGCTCACCTCCCTCACAGCAAAGAATTTCTTCCTCATATCTCATCTAAATCTCCCCGCCTCCAGTTTAAAACCGTTACTCCTTGTCTTATCATGACACTCCTAAATTTTTGTATGGTATATTGTAATACAATATAAATCCAATTGTCTTTTACACTGTAAATTTTATCACTCCAAAAGTATTAAAGCAGCATTCAGATAATAGGAGAAACCCTCTTACAGTGTTAATATATTTTGAATTTTCATTTATGTTTATCTCTCATCAGCAAAAGTGTTGGAGCCCTAGGTAGAGCTGTATGACTTGAGGAGTTGGGTAGGATCCAAACTAGAGCCTTATACTGGTAAGAGGGAGCAGTTCCATACTAAACTGTTGTGGTTTTTAGCAGATTTGGTCCCAGTGTGTGTGACATGAAGAGTGGTGGGGTGAGGAGGCACTTCCCTGCTTTGTGCTCTGTGCCCTCCTGCAGTAGTCAGTAGGTGACTGACACACATGGAGTAACTTCTGTGGAAACTCACCGAGTGTTGCCAGAGGTCCAGTAGTCATCTGGGTACATTCCGCATTGCCCTTAGTTGGGTTCAACATGACTTTGTGTGGAAGTTTGTTTTGTTTTGTTTTTGTAAACAGCTGCCATTCTTGAGTCTGGTGACTCTTGGTAACTCAGTACTGAGTCAACACCTCTGCTGTTCTGTGCATCTTTAGAAATATGATTCTTTTAAAAATTTTAATCTTGATCTAATCTCCTAATATGTTGATATATCTGACAGCAGGGGTTTCTGTAATAATCTTCCTTGTTTTATTATACCAGATCAATGCTTTTTTTTTTTGCTATAGTTACATGCTGAATTTCATTTAATTCCATTAAGTACTGTACAGATGCGTATTTTCTTACAAAGTAATTATAAAAAACCAGCAGGCATTGATCAACATAGATTGTCCAAAGAAAAGATTTTGACTAAAGCCATACGTTCCTTTATGATATTTATTAACAGGATAATAATTTCTATCCATACAAGTACAGGAGACAAGGATCTTGGATGTTGCTTTAGCCCTAGTAAATTACTGAAATGTGCGTTAGTAGAACTTTATGGTGTATTTTAACACCAAGGAAAAAATCTGGTTTGCTCACTCTTCAACAAATATTCTATTCAACCACTGTGGAAAGTGAATGCATGTAATTAAGATTTCATCATTTCTTTACAGTGTGTAGAGCTTCGCTTACTGGTGTGTTGTGAACTGTTATGGACTGATAGCCTTAGCTCAAATGTCCATGTTGCCAACACCTCCGTGAACAGGTCTGTCTTGAAGGCATTAGCCAAAAGAGGCCTGGGGCTGAATGTGCTTGGTGTTTTGGTGTCATATTCCACAAACTAATCCCACAAATAGGATTGCTCTGAGTGTGATGTTCAGCCCTGTGTGACTGAGCACAGTGATTTGAAATAATTCCCATCTCCTTTGCTAAAGATTAGCTGGAACACCCCGTAGTTGGGAGATGAAAATGCTGCATCTCTCTGGAAACCTTGGGCTGTGTATCGGCCTTGATCTGCATCTTCGTTTTCCAGAATATGCGCAGATCCAGAGCAGTGTGGAGCCCTTCGCGAATGTCAGTGTTACTGGGGATTGCAGCTCTGTTGTAAAAGAGCAAATTTCTGACTCTTTGATGTACGTTTGCCTTAAAGGTAATGTTTGTGTGAGAACCATGCCATTAAAAGGTGGCAATTAATTAAAAGTTGTTGCACAGTCCCAACCGTTAGAAGATGCCCTTGCAGCATTTAGAGCGGAACACTAATATTGCACTGTAGGGAATCCCTGTACTTTCAGTAAAAAAGAAAGTTAAGGGTGAAGATTTTAATGTGTAATTAAAAACTACAAATACTAGTTTAACTGCTTGTTTCTGTGTCAAAAAAGAAAAAAAGGAACACACACTACCAGTGGTTGGACTAATTAGTGAAGAACAAGCTAGATAAGAGGGGAAATTTGTATGAACTTAATGATGATATCAAAGCTTTTACTAAAGCTGTGATTTTTATCATATGATTGCTTTAACTCTCTTTTTTTTTTTAGCTTTAATATTTGGGGAAGGGGGATTAGAGGCTGCTTTACTGCAGCAGACAATCAATCTGAAAAGAATACATTAAAACTGCCGCTTGCCAACTTCAGAAACGCATTACAGCAAGTGTTTCCATCTGCATTGGTTGTATATTCCCTTGTCAAAGATGACGAGCAGAAAAAGCAGAGCCATAACAAGGTGGAGGGAGAAGATCTCTGTATTTTGGTGGCTTAGCAAGAACGGCATTATTGCATAATCATATTGTATAATATGATGCAATATGAATGTATTTATTAATGACTGTATTTCTGTACCTCTACATGATTCCAGGTAACCTCTAGCTATTTGAGAGGAAAAACTCAACCGTGATACTGTCAGGGGGGATAAAAGTACTTTCAAGTATGAAACCTCTGCTGTAAGGAGAAGGAAGCTTTGGGTGTGTAACAGTAAGAAAACTTTGAAACAAAATTCATGCCTGAAAAAAAAGGCAGTTGAAAACCCCCCTGTAGTTTTGACAGTGACTCTACAAAAAGGGACAGTTTCCCTAAGTAATGAAGTGCAGATGGGGATTTAGCTGGGGATTAAGGTGGTGGTTCCATTCCCTGGGGACCACAGTAGCTGGTGGGCTGGCCATGCTGCCTCCAGCGGCTGTATTCAGCACCCCTCAGCCCACCCGGCTTTTCAGTTTGAGAAAGGCAGTTAAATGTCCTTTCTAACTAGAAGGGATACAGAGTGGGAGAACTGCTTTGCTTTTCTTTCTTTACTTGATGTTAAAAATAACTGTTACTACTTTTTAATTTCACTTTAGGGCATTCTCTGGGTATTCATGCGTTTACAAGGAACCCTATGGATGGGTTAAATGAAGAAAGCTCGGGTGGCAAATTCTGGCTGATGACTTTGTAGAGTTTTCCTCTAAACATAATCTTCATGTGCAATGATTTGAAGTATTTTGGTACAATTATTTTGCTAAATAATTGTCCCAACTGCCAGTGGAAAAAATAAATAAACTGCAACCATTACAAGTAACTTGGTTTTCATCTCTTTATAGATGCTGCTCTACTGTTATTTTTATTCCTGATGGTGTAATTTTGCAAGGCACTTCCTTTTTGCTGTATAGGTTTTACCTAATAAAGAGTAACACCGTCTTTGTAATTTCAGTAATGTTACTCAGTAGTATGTGTATGTCATTTTGAAGACAAGTGTATTAATAGTGTAACGCACATTTCTAATTGGACACAGATACATTTGCCTCATTATTTTCATGATTCTTAACCTTTGCATGAGTAACATAGGGAGTAAAACACTGTGGACAGGAGACCTTGTTAACATTGGCAGACTTAGTTTTGACTTCTTTTTGTGGCCGCATGCACGCTCTTTATTGCCCATGAGTCATGGCCAGGGGAATCCTGTAGTAAGTCCTTCAATTTTAGCAATGAAAAGCATCTCCATGCAGCAACTTTTTGCATTGAAATTAAATTTTTATTTTGTGTTGCTCAGGATTGTTCTTACAAATTCTATTTTGGGAAGGAAAGTAAGAGTTTGGGACAGAGAGCATGGTAAAGTAGTTAATCACTTATTTAACCTCTGCTGAGTTTACCTGGACACCGTGAATGAAATGAAACAAAGATTACATTCTGTGTATGATCATTGTGCTCCATTGTTGCCTATAATACTTTGTTTCCAACCCTCACAAAATATGATTGTGGAATAGTGTTTGGCCTTTTCGTTCTGTACTACGTATGTTTGAAAGCACTTAAAGATACAGAGGTTCCTGAATAAGTTTTTGCAGAGCAAGTTACTGTTTTGTTGAGTTGCTCTATGCCTCGGTTTCCCCCTATGAACTGTGTGAATTGTGTCATCTGGGAATTGTGCAGGAGTGCCGAGAGTGACTTGAGTAATATTTGTGCAAAGCTGGGATGAGAGAATGCAGTAACCGTAAGGCTGTATGGTTTCACACAGGGGAAGAGTTTGGACTTTTGTCTGTTGTTGTCAGTTGCTGAAGACCAGTTAATTTTTTACAAAATTCAAAGTCCTGGAGTGACACGTTGTGAAGAATGAATGACCGTATAATTCCTACTTGCAAGACCTAATAGGAAGCTCTAGCTATCCACTGTCAGCGTTCGTTCTGATGAATGAATGGTGATGTATTATTCTGTATCCTTTGTGTTCTTGCCTTTAGGTGTTCATTTCAGTGATGGAAGACAAAGTGCAGACACATGAAATAATTACACAGCAAGCTTGGCTGGAGCCTGTCAGTCTGTGTCAAGATCCCAAGACTTCTTGAATCCCTGAATGGTTGAGCTCTTTTGCTGATTGTTACATTCGGTGTTTGGTGTTAAAATCAAATGTGCTCTAGAAGTGGCAAAAAATACCCTACTGTTTTGATGTATTTTAAGTCAGAATTTAATATCTGTGTCCAAAATAGCACTATAAAACTGAACTCCCCTCAAGCTAAAAACTAGGCTCCTCTCCTTTCCTACTTTACATGCAGAACCTTCTTTCATTTTGGCTTTTGCATTTTGACAGTTGCTCAGCAAAGATGATGCTTTTGCTCATGACAAATTTGTATGCGCCCTGTAGACAGGTCTTATAAAAGAGCTTTTTGTGAAGGACTGAAAGACAAATCAAACCTGGATCTAAATTTGGGGCGAATCAGCTACATGGCAGACTCATAGTTTGAGGAATCATAGTCATATCTAACAGTACTTTATCTTTATTATTAATAATACCTAAGTTTGAACACTTACTGCTTTTTACCTTTCTTTATGGTTCGCTTTTAAATTCAAGTTAAGAAAGGAGGGTGTTAGGCTGATTAGCTGAATGTTGCTGAGGTGTATTGTTAGCAAGTAACCCATAAATTTGTAAGTTTAGGAAATAATTCCTGGTTGACGATCATTGGCTTGGTGTTTCAGTTACTGAAGTGCGATCTGTCCACTGAGCACAATGAATAGACTCTGTAGGTTGTAATTGCTCAACTGTTCTATCTGTTTATTCTTCAGGTACCGCCTCTGCTCACCCTCTGCCTGCTCAGCTTTTTGTATTTTCTAGTCAAGTAGACATTAATGGGAAAATCTGCTGTGACAGTGGGTGCTCCAGACTCTCAGCTTTGAATCCTCTTTGATTTCTACTTGGAGATTGAGTTGGAAGAGACCTCAGGAGGTCATCTAGTCCAGCCTCCTATTCAAAGATGGTCTCTTATCACAATTAGATCAGATTAGCTGTGATGTTGCCCAACTGAATCCTGAAAAACTCCAGGGTGAAAGACTACACTTGTAGCAATCATCAAAGCAGTTCACCAGCTTCCAGAGGTCCAGTTAGTGCTGTTCTTGTTTAAACAGGTCTGTTGAAAATCCACATCTTGAAAATAACCTTGTTCTAAGGAGTGTTTGAGTGGGGTGGCTGATAGAGGAAGAAAGCAGATATTTTTAGAGAAACTACCTTAAGTAGTAATGTAGATTATAGTAGCCTGTTTAGAAAAAACACAGTGAGAAGCAGATGAGTTAACTAGGAGTGCTACAAGGGGGAGTGCTTGGGATTTAGAATAATATTGATAATCACTTTTTTCATCTAAAATTTGGCTTAAAAGCAGTTTGTATGTTGATGCTTCCATGATCCTTTCTACTTTGAAAGTTGCTCTTCGTTTAGACAAAAGGCTACTTCTTCAACAACGTGATTTTACAGCATAATAGACAATAAGCAAATCTAATGCTATCTAATCTTAGGTATTTCTAAGGAAATGAAATGAATTTCTTGACATGGTAGAGCAATGGTGGCTCTTGTATGCCACTTGTAAAATGATCTAGTTGACAGAAAATGCCAGGTAGAACTATTTTAACATGTGATTATGCTTTTTAAAATGAAAATTTATTTTCAGTACAAAGATAGCAACTTTAACAGCACAGACAGAAAATCAATTATAATTTTTGCTAGGACAGCTAAAATATTATCTGCTGCTACTAATTTCTTTTTGCTGTTCCACAGTTGCTGTTTTCCCTCTGCTTTTTATTAAGTCATCGATGGGGATAGAAAATCTTAAATTGAAGCCTGAGTGTTGTAATATTCTTCTTTCTCTCCTGCTATGTACTTTTGCATCTGTCTGCAGTACCATGTTTGAATCATCTGTTTCTGGGCTTGTATGTATTTAAGCCACTTAATTTTTATTGTGACTTAGGCTGGTCCTCCACCAGCAAGCTCTTATGCAAGTGACCCACTGTTTCCTTTTGCTATTAATTGCTTTGTTAAAGTGTCAGTATATACTGGATCTTAAAGATCTGCATTTTACAAATCTCTCAAATACTTTCTGCTGAAGTTCTTCTCCACACATCTTAAAATGCTGGTGTAGACAGGCTACGTGGAGAACCTGGTTGTTGGATGGTCCTTAGTTTTCAGGTTGTTTCAAATATTTCCTTCTCTGTTAACTTGTTCTGGCTGGTTGTTTTGGAGAATTTCAGGAAAAAGGTTTTCTTTCTCACATAAGGTCTGTCCAAATAGTTGACTCCCTTTGCTTTCAAATCCTAAATACGTAGTTCATTTCCATCTCCTGGATGTGAAGGACAGGATCTACTGAGAAAAGTTCATCTCCGATTTGAGCATAGAGCCTCTCCAGATGTGTCAGCACTGATGCAGTGTGGCATGCGAGGACGGAAAGCGCTCCTTGACTGCCCTGTGATACTGGGAAACGTATGTACTCACACGTATTTAAGCAAATGTTTTAGGGTTTGGGGTTTTTTTAAAGTCCTTGAAAAGAGTAAAATGAGCCCCTTGTTTTGTTTGCCCATATTTTCTGCCTTTTGCTGTTGCTCAGTTCTCACTAGTTGCAGCTTAAGAAGCAGCATGTTTTCAGTATAATGGGGTGGGTCACAGAAAGACAAAGCAGTGAACTTCTCAGTAGTGCAGCTGAGGATGTAACTATAACTACATTTCATTTGGTTTTAGTCAAGCTTTTTTTTTCTGCTTTCCCATCTTCATGCTTCCTATTCAGAGTTGTTGTGCAATGTTCGTGTTTTGCCAAATAATTATACAATACAGTCAACAGCTAATATTTTTGTCGCTTTGTAAAAAGTACCTATGAAGTGCGCCTTGGCCTTCCTAACTCTATCCCTACACAACCGGGCAGCATCCTTATACTCTTCCCAGGATACCGGTCTCCGGTTCCACTGCATTTTCTTCTTGCCCTTTAGTTTGACCAGCAGGTCTTGACTCGGCCATGCTGGTCTCTTACCTTCCTTTCCTGATTTCTTGCAGCTGGGGATCAAAAGCTTTTATGCTCTATAGGAAATGTCCTTAAAGATCTGGTTAAACAAAAGTCAAATACAGAAACGTAGTGAGTAGTGAATGCAGAGTGGGCATGAATGGAGAGCTCTCCTGAAACATCTGCAAATTCACTGATATTTGGAAATATAACTGCAGGACAGTCTTTTGAGGTGATAGATACCATTTGGTGATATTTTATCTGTTTCTGTAGGGTATCAGCTTCAACTGGTTGACTCTCAGTAGCTACATGTTAGCTAATTAATCATATAATTTGCTGTCATGTTACTAGTGAACCTATATCCTAGTAGCAGCATGCATTTGAGATAACGGTTTCCTAATGATCCAAATAGCTGTAATAGCCCTGGCCCCCATGGTTGACTTCAACTTTCCTCTGGATGCTTTGAGAGAAAATCTTTGATACAAGGTTAGTCTTAAGAAAAGTTCTGTCTGCGAGCACAGATAGTTTGCAGCTGTATGTGTTAATATAGCTGAGTCCCATTCTCGTTTTTACACAGTATATTTTTAATTAAAACACTGTACTACAATAATATATCGGTATATATTGTACCTGCATTTGATATCAGACTATTCTGTAGCTTTTACTCTGAAGCAGAAATTTTTCTATTTTTTTAATTGGGTATGTTTTTTTAGTTTATGCTATCATCAGACCTTTTTCTAGGAAAATATAGAGCATTCTGTTGGGCGGAATACTTTGGGAGATTTGCTTAGAGAGTTTTTAATCAAAAAAACTATTGAAATCTTTTTTACAAGAAACCTTTAAGCTTGGATGATGTAACTGTATAATGTAAACAGCCATCTCAAGAAAAGGAAAAATATCAACAGTAAATGTAAAACAAAAAATCCAAAAGTAACCTTGCCTTAAAATACACTATCATTTATCTCCATATTTAAAACTTTATCTGTGTGCAGGGAATGTCTTCAGTCAGTGTAAAAATCTAATTAAATCTTCTCATGGTAGCGATTCATAGCTGACCCTCTCTTTAGGAGCATCTTCTTAGAATAATAAACCACTCCCTGCTGAGAGACACTGTCACTGACAGACAAGCGAGACACTTCGGCTGCTGATTAGAAAAGGTTGATCAGGCTGGTATTGTCTTCTGAGTCTGCAAGAAATCTTTTATTGTCCCTTCTGTACCAGAACTTTTGAGATGCCATTTGGCAGAGTCCGAGTTCTCGGTTGTGACCATGTACGAGTGGTCCCATCCGGTGGTGGATTATTTCATACCACTCATGCACATTACATACACATTACACACGCCACACACACATTACATAAAGGCAGTCTTTCTATTTTTTTGTTTTCTTTCTTTTTTTTTTTTTAAATTAAGGACTGTGAACGCATAGAGACTTGTACCTATCTACTATTAGAAATTATCTGACAGTTTGGAATTTCTTTACTTTGGGTAACCAACTTGACATTCCTTAAAGAAATTTGCTTATTACAAATTTTCAGCTTGATATTCATGAAGTGGATGCTCAGAATTAGGGAAACGTATCTAGGAACAAAGCTAGGCAGTGTTAATAATCATGTTAGTGTTTATCTAAGGAGATCTTCATTCCTTGTTTTTCACTTAGGCAGTTTTCTCTGTTAGTATGCTTACATAAACAGAATTGTATTATTTTTTAGTAGGCTGAGCGTTTCTCCCTGATAGTACCAGCCACAGTAGTTCAAAAGGGTTATTCTGCTTCAGATATAGTTGACATAAAAGCTGGGTTATGTTTTATTTGTTTTACGGAAGCTCTGCAGGTAATGTAAAGCAATGTGGGTGCAAGAATATACTTATGAAGAGAACTGTATTTGCTTACCATGGTACTTCCTTGGCTTTAGTCCAGGTTTCAGCCCTGCAAAGTACTTCAGACTCTGCTCCGCCTGTTCCGTGCAGTGGAGGAGCACAGGCAGAGCGGAGACTCCGGTGTTTAAGAAGCCCCAGTGAACATAAAGCCTGTCTGATCTCCGCTGTGGTTGCGCACTGATCCTTGTGTGCGAGGGGAAATAACATCAAATGAGAGGGAACCTGATTACAAGAGTGGGAAAAAGACCAAAAAGGTGCAGTGAATTTCTGCAGTGGCTCTGCTGAGGTGTCTGGGCTGTGTTTGGTAAACCCAAGTAACTGCCATGATAAGCGCTTTCCTTTTACTGACTCTTGCTTAAAGAGAAATTTTGTTTCAGAGAATTTGCTTAAGGGAATTAGCCCTTCCCCCCCCACACAATGACTTTGTGTGGAAGCCACGCAATTAATTTCCATGAGCCCTATAAAAATCCAACCTAAGGAACAGCTTGTCATGTTGGAGGAAGAAGTGATGACGGTGTATTCTCTAGAAAATAATATTTTGAAGGGCTTCTCTCTCCTGACTGTTTGTACTGGGAGAGTCTTGAGTTTATAAATGCCTAATTGTACCTGTTATGTGCAGGTTTTGTAGTGGAGTGTAAAGATGACCTTGAAGGTGTCTTTTGATAAACCTCTGAGTTTTAAGATAGATTTTTATCCCTGTAGTATCTCAGGCAGACCGAAATACTTGATCAGAGCATAATCCTGAAGAGAAAAAATCAGGACTAATTATGAAATTCACTGAAGAAAACTTAAAGTAGGTGATCACAGAGTCTGGTGCAGATTCTAAGGTAATAGATAGCACTACGTCTTAGCTTGGATCTGTAGGAACGAAACCATTTTGTATAAAAGTTGAGTATCTTCGTCCCAGTAGTTTCTGACAGGTCATGAAACACTAGATGGGATAAAGTCGGTAAGTGTACAACACAGCACACCCTACATGCATTAAGTAATGAAGGCTGAAGCTCAGAAACACACACTGGTGCCTGCATTAGACACAGACGTGGCAGAGACAATAAGCTATTGTGTTTTAAGTTAAAAGAAGCATATGGTAAGGATGAGGAATTTCAGCGAGACAGGTTTTCAAATATACAAATGTAAAGAACTTTTTAATACCACATGACACTGCTTGCAAACCATCAGAGTGTCATTTAAGTAGGGAACACTTTTTTGAAAGCAGAAATTGTCAGGGCTTTGGTAACTGCAAACAAAACCTGTCTTACGAAGTGGTCTGCTCTGCTCTCCTGTGTTGATATGTAGCCATTCTCCAGGGGGTGATATCCTTACTCCTCCTTTCCTCCCTGTGTTGCCTTCACAAAGTTCTGGGACTTGATGTGGCTAACATAAATGATCACTAAGATCTCTTTCTTCCAGCAGTGCTTGTCATATGGTCAAGCATAGTGTATAAAAAGGTCTGACTGTGCACGACATGGTATGTTTCCTAGTCATCAATCTCTCCACCCAAAGGTAAAATCTTGTTGCTTTTGATAGGTATAGAATACAGAGTAGGTATCATGCATCATCTGTTGCTTTTCATAAAAAGGGGTAAGTGCTGTAATTTCTGCTCTGTTGAGGGAGAAATAAAGCATAAAGAAAGAAAGTGAGAAGACTTTGCTATTGAAGTAATTCTTCAATAGCAGAGCTGAAAATAACATGTTAGAAAATAGCGAATTCTAGCTTTAGAAGGCTGAATTCAGGAATGACAGCATGGAGTAATGTGCAGCATCAGGATCCCATCAGCCGGTCAGTCCCCACAGTGGGACCTTTCCCATTGCCAGGGAGCCCCACTTTATTTGGGAATCTGGCTGGGCAGGTGGGCTGAAAACCAGCCCGGCCCCTCATCTTTTCTAGAAGGAGGCCTGAACTTGGTGCGTTATTTTGAGTCCTTTATTAAAGCACCGTCTGGTGTTTACTGAACATCGGTGTGTCACAGTTTAATCCTCTCTCCCTCTGCATGATTGCCTGGTGAGTGCAGGAGAGGTGGTTTCACTGAGCAGTGCGGACCCAAGCAACCTCGGATGAACTCTGCTCGAATACAGGTGCTGGAGAGGGTGGGGATTACCCGTCTCTCAAACCCCGGCCTGGAGAACTGTGTGTAGTTTGTGCAAAGAATTTTCTGTAAAGGCCAGATGAATCTCGGCTTGAGTTTTTCCTGAGAACTTTCGGCACAGCTTTATGGTATGGAAACATGTATGTGCATGTGCAAATTCAGGCTAACAGGGCACAAATTGCTTGACAAGTTAGGAGTAATTTAAGAACCATCTTTGTAGATAAACACTGATGTAATAACTCTGATTCTCATCCAGGCTTCTGAAAATTACTGTTGTTAGCATTTATTGTTGGGCTGTGGAGCAACATCTAGTTTCATGAAGAAGTGGAAATATAAACAACACATATGTGCTGTGAAGTACTGCTTCTGAAATTCGATTACTACTGATAGGTAGGGAGGGCTGTTTTTCCTCTGGAGGTATGTATAAAGGAGTTAATGATGTTTTCTGTAAAGCACAGGCTAGTAACAGGCTCAGACAAGATCCCGGTGATGACTGTAAAGTAGATGCGTGCTTATTCCGTTAACCAGCTTTCACACATTCTAATATCCATATTCCTTTCTTGATTACTGCTGTGAATTAAAGGTATTTTGAAGAGCATTCCACATAAATACAAAGAAAGATATTTCAACAAAATAATAAAGTATCTATGGGAATTTGACTGCAAGGTCTTTATTTGTAACTTAAAGTTTTCCTTATTAAAGTTACACTTAAGGTGGTGCACTGGAATTTGATTTTGTGAACAGATGTCTCTGCTCTGTCTTAATAACGAACTACCCACTGACAAAATGCGTGTTTTCAGAGTGCATTCAGGAGGTGTCCGTATTTAACTTAATGTCCAGCAGATGTCCAGAGACTATTTGATTGAGGGGCAGGTTTGCATTTCATAAACATTCAGCACGAGACCCCGCATGACTTTAGCTTCACTGTCAGCCTCTACCTTTGAGGACATTCCTTGTAGGTTTATACCATGCCACTTATCAATGGATTCACAGTAGCCTGAAGAATTCAGAATTATGTTTGTTGTATAAACAATAGAGTATAAGTTACATGCTTTACCATCAAACAATATTTTAGTGTTGTAATAGAATGACCCCAGTGTACAGTATTCCTGGCCCATGATGCATGGGCCCAGCAGGAATTGTGCTGGCACACAACGTGTGCAGCCACATGGGGAGCTGAATCATGGAACCGGTTTAGATTTAAACTAATACATTTTTGTTCTTTTTCCTTTAAAGCCAGATCAGTTGTGTGATCCAGCTCTTCCAGCACAGCAGAGTTGCGGGGGCTGTACACTGCAGCGTGCGGGAGGGGATGTGTCAGTGCCTTATGTCACTATTGGTGCTGAAGTCTGAAAATTGTTGAATCACAGCCTCAGGTTTCTAAATGTCTTTGTAAATCCAACCCTTAAACACTCTGTCTTGGCTTCTGGAGAACTGTCCAAACGACTTCACATGTATCCTTAAGTGTTGTACCAGGTTTGGCCTTTTGTGAGTGAGAAGTGCAGATGGTTAAGTGTTTGATACAGCTATATGTGCATATGCTTTTGAAGCAGACCACCCTGTGTTTATATGTAAACACTTCTAGACTATTTAAGCACATAACTTAATCTTTTGCATCCACTCAATAATGAAACGTAATTCCTCTGTGACCGAAATAACACCCCTAGCAAAGTTGAAAACAAGGTAACTTGCAAGAATAAAGGGGAAGCTGCCTTCTTGGAGGTTTGGAGTAGAATCTTTCAGTGCTTTCAGATACATGTTGTCTCACTTATCCACCACAGGGGGGGAGTTGTTGAGCGTGAATCTTAGCAAGTTTGTTCCTTAGGACCTTTGTCCAAGGACCTTCGTCTCTTAGCAAATTTGTTCCTTACAATGCACACATTCTGGCATCCTTCTTCCCACACCTGTGGATTCATGTTACCAAGACACTCCAGTGCCGAAACTCCCTCGTGCTGATCATGTGTTGTAGCCCCAAGACTGAAAAACTGTGTAACTTGAGAGACTCGGGTTTGCCCTCTCTGCCCTCAATTTACCTCATGGTAGTTAGAAGTCAGTTATTTGAAAGAGGTAACATTTTTCCTTTATAACATGTCATGAATAAAGATTTCACAGCAGGAACGGAGGCATTGAAGGAGTAGCAGAAGACCGAGTTGGTGTGCAGATGGGAAGGGAACAGAAGGAAACAAGATGAGCCAGGAGGAGCCTGGCTGGAGCCCTCCACCAACAGAAACCTGGAAACTGGGTGAGAAGAGAGAAGAAACCACTGAAGCGGTTTGCTCAGAAAGGACAAGAGGACAATGTTAACAACCGTAAGAGAAGGCAGCCTGGCTAGGAAGTTTATAGCTGGAGGAGAAGTTGGTCAAAACAAGCAAGTGATTTTAGAACTGGAGCCAGGAAACATGAGCATTTTCATAGAGGTTCTAGAGATTAAAAGTGCAAGAGTCTGAATTAACAATTTAAAAAAAA
>VYZM01014453.1:115080-166213 GCA_013398915.1 Dromas ardeola | reverse complement strand
AAAAAAACCAAACCCAAAAAAACCAAACAAACAGAAAAGCCACACGCCACAAAACCTGTGGAATGTGGGGAAGGAGGCAGAGACTTCCAGGATTGATGCACAGATGTCACGGATTGTGCCAGCTGTCTAATTTAGTCTTGAGACTTGAAGTCGCATTCTCAGCGTGAGAGTTGTTGAATTTCTTTTCACGCTCTTCATTGCCTAGCCAAGCAGGAAGTGTCATCTCTCAAAAGCTGGCAGAGGTCACTGTTTTAATAACTATTGTTAATTGATGCTTCTGAAAAGCCTTCTATCAACTTGAATTTGCTACCTGTGGAGACTTCCTCAGCAGGTAGCTGAATCAAATTAAAACTTTAATTCATTGATTACTAAAACACACTAGAACTGTCACTACCTTGTATGTTTTAAAATACAATATTTCTTTCATCAGGTTGCCTGAAAACTATTTAGTCTTCATAAAATCTCTAATGCTTAAAATCCTACCACTGCTAAAAGCTTTAAGTTATATGTTGTGTCTGGTTCTGCAAAAAATAGCTGTTCCATAGGTCTTAGTTGAGTGCAGGCAGGCTCTTTGCACCGATGCCTTTATTAGCGAACGCTGCATATGCAAGAGTCTGCAGGGCCAGCCCATGCTGCTGAAATACCAGACATGTGAAAAGAAATTATTAGCTGTGTTGAAAAATAGTAACTAAAAGCCAAAAAAAATATCTGGGAACAAGTAATCTAGTAAGTGAGAGAACGTGTGGAGAGTTTCCCCATGTGCAGTCCAGAATATCATGAATCCAGATTTACCAGAATCGTAGAGTTTCTCTGTCTCGTGTGGTGTCTTCCTCTGAGTGTATGGGAAAGATTACACTCTTTTATATTACAAATGTATATTTCTCTCTCTCTCTTTCTTCCCAAGATCATTTAGCAGAATTTTCTTTCTTCTGAAAGACCTCCTTAGAAAAATTATTATTGATACCTGTATTTCTAATTTCTAAATTGTTGTATTGAGTGGAAAAAATGAACAGTATGCAAGTTAAACACTGTGTGGGATAAATGCTATTTAAATCTTGTCTAAGCTGTTAAACATCACACTAACACTGGATTGCTGGATCTAATCCAGTAAAAATAAAAAAAATAAAGAAAGAAGACAGGTCACATGGGAGAACTAAGCCATCTGTCCAGTGTGGAATTGAAAGGAATTTATAATGGATTACTTTTCTATATTACTGTCTTTTGGGGGGCCTTTGTGTGAATCAAAGAGATGTTAGAAAACCGTTTATCTACAAAGATGGCTCCTGAATTATTTCTACCTTGTCAACCTGATGTTTAGTATGAAACTTTTCATTTAGCATTTTCCATAACTAATTAGTCCCTTATAAACAGTATTTTCTAACTGGCTTCAAAAGTGTCATCTGTCTGTTCCAGGCATTGTTGCTCTAATATGGACTAAAGGGTTTATGTATATGTTTACTGGTAAAATGGAGAGAGATTTTTCAAATAATATCTCTGTTGCTTTAGTCTAGTGTTGATTTTTCTGTGTATTCATAACACGACTTCATTTGGAGTGTAACACTTTGAGTTAATTTTAGTCTTTGCTAACATTCATTAAGTAGAGTATTGTGTTTTGACTTTTACAGTATTAATATAGCATGCTTGTAGAAAAAAGTATTTTACTACATTAAAATGAAAACAGTTTATAGTGTTGAGAGCCTTGGAGAGCATCTGATGTCAGGTCTGATCTTACTGGCTGGTTCTGTTGCACATTCAGATGCACACCCCTGAACGAGACTACTTATTATTTTTAAAATAAAGGGGGTTTTTGTCAAGAATATAATCTTAAAACTTCCTTAAAAATCATGAATCTGCATTGTGAAGGATAAAAAAATGGGAGAGGGAAGTTGGTACAAACTTGCTATTAAGGCTTCTTTAAAAATCCTCCCACTGACTGGTAAAATTACATTAGCAAAATTGTTTTAGTATTTGATATGATTTAATGATCAGAAGTCCTGTTGGTTCTTTTCTGAGTAGGATGCGTCCAGGTCTGGATTAGGATGCAGGTATTAATGAAGATACTTGAAGCTTCTTTTGAATAGAATGAGACTAACTTAGGATACTGCGTTTATAAGGTGTTAATGTATTGTCTTTTGAAGCCTAGAAGAACAAGTAGGATGAAATTCTGTCTATAGAGAGTTTAATGCTGTTCTGTAATTGAATACGTAGACTACTGGGTGTGATCTTTTGCAGTCATTTGTGGTCTGTTTTCAGACCTTTTTGAGCATCCTTTGCGTGATAGAGGAGCGATGGGGTGGGAGTTTGTCTAGATGCTCTATTCAACCCTTCCTAGGTGGAACAATGTTCTAGGTCAAGAGGGGAAGCTACTACCATATAATTTCAGCTCATATTTAATTCTGAGAATTCCATGAAATTTTTTTTCTTAAGATTTAGATATGCCAAATGTTTGAGCAAGTCTATTTCCATTTGCTTTTCCCTGCTTTGTGTTACTTCTCCTGGGTTTGTAAATGCTCATTCCAACCAGCATCTTTTGTAAGTAGGAGAAAACTGAGATGTGGTAAGTACATTAAAAGTTAGAAGTGCTTATTGGCAAAGTAAAATTAGACTTTTCTCCATCTTTAAGTGCTACGCTTCTCTGAGACTGTGTAAGAGGTTCCGTAACATAAATAGGAACTATGATATTTTTGAGCTAAAACGTATTGCCCAGAGATGTGTAAATTTTGACTCTGCTTATTGTGGCACTAAATTAATGTATGTCAGTTCTATAAAATAAGTTCTAGACAGTAGCTTTTTCTCTGACCCTCTTCCCAGCCAGCCTCGGGAGTGCACTTTATCTTGTCTTTATCACACGTTCTTCAGTTTTCTCTAAAGTCGTCACCAGTTACACTTTTACATTACTTTGCTGCATCTGATTTATCATATCCATCCCTTCGCAAGATGTTTTACCAGATGTCCTCTCTGAAGGGCATATATATAGAAGAATTTTGCCTTAGATCAGGCTGTTTGTCATTTTATATTTGAGGCTGCCATGTAGTCAGGCTAATTTAGTAATTATATATGCATCTTTGAAGAATGCTTCTGTTCTGATGTGTCCTCAGGAAACCCTGATGTCCACTTGAAAAAAGGCAAAGGGGCAAAACGATGATACTTACATCAGTGCTCTTTTCTCACACTGGTCTTGGATTTTCTCTGACATCCTCTCGACTGAGAAGAGAAGGCAAAAGGCTGCCTGTGTGGATGGTCCTGATAGACTTGCTGAGCCTTGCCAAAGTAGAACATTGTATTTCCTTATGTGTGTTGTTTTAACTTTGTCAACTGACCTATGAAGAGTGGTACAAAATTAACAGGCTTGTAAGAGCAGAGTATCTTAGTAACTCATCTTTAAGTTCTTTCAGGAGGTGGTTAATACGAATTAGAAGACTTCTGTTTTGCTGTATGTTTGATTTCACTTAAAGGGAAGACTCTTCACGAGCTCCCTGTGAATCCTCTGTTCTGCCTTATACTGCTCAGATAGTACAAGGTGATAGTTGGGTTTGAGTCAAGTTTTAAGGCACATGGTCAAGACAAGTTTTACACTTAAAAAATAATCATGTCGAAGAAAGAGTTGAAGAATTGATTACCTCCAACCAGCCTGGATCACATTTTCAAAGGATGAACGTACATGTGCACTGGGATTTATCAGGAGGACCTAAACAGATTAAATGCCCAATTCCAACTGTTGTTTATATAATTTAAAATCACTTGAATTTTTCTTCCTCAGTGCATATAGACTGCGTCAGATCCTTGTTTTATGTAACTTCATGTTTTGTTTGGTTTTAACTTATTATTGCCCAAAGCTTGGAAAATGAGAAAAGTTATGCAATAATCTGCATCAGAGCGTGCGAGGCTGTAAGACACATTCCTAACCTCACACTAATCAAGAAAGACAGACTCTCTCCCTCCCTGTTTCACAGTCTCTATTCATGCACAAGCAGTAGCTGAATTTATTTGTGGAGTCTGGAGTAATTGCGTTTACAAAATAGTATAAACTCTCCTGCTGTATAAAAAAAGTATGGGATTCAGTAATGTTTAAAACTAGTGAGGTGCGTACTGTCCATGTGTAGTTTACTCATCCCGAAGCAGGATCTTACGCGTCTCCTCTTTCACCGTACTAAGGAAGTTCTTGGCTTATGGATGTTGTGATTTTGCTTATCAGCAAGTAAGCTCTTAGTGAGTCATTCCAGCAAATGGGGAAAGTTTTTCTGCACGAGAGGTGCGGATTAAGATTTTCATGCAAAATTGTCATAACTAATTCCATTCTTTTGTTACTTGTAAAAGAGCGCTGACTTTACCAGCTGTGTAAGCGTTGCTTTCTTGATTTTATTTTCTTTTTTTGATGATTTTTAATTCCTTGTGAAGTAGCAATTGGAGCATAGCACCTCATTGTTTTACTTGTCTTGAAGAGCAAGAATTCAACATTTTTTGCCTTTAAGCAGGTTAAAGGGAAATAATTAGATTTTTCAACTTTACTGTTAATCTAACTGGGGCAACCAATTTTTCCAAATCCTTTTTTCAGAGCACTTATATGGGCTAGTATGAAAACAGTTTTATCAATAAATTCATTCATGGATCTGATGAAGTTGCAGAGTTTGTAGATGCACACGATGACAAGGCAGCAGTGCCCTTCCCTTCTCTGCATACTTCAGGAGAACTAAAAGTAGACCCGGAGGCCAGATGAGTGCACAGATGATACAGACTGTTCTGTAAACTCTTGCTAAAGCAAATCCTGTGCATTTTAATGTGTCCAGAGGAATGGCTGAAGGATGCGAGACATGCCCATGGGATGGGGCCATGTGTCCTGGGAAACAAGGTCTCTGAAAGGAAGGTTTTGCTGTTAATGGATGTCAGCTCTTAATACGCTACTAGGAACCAAGACAAGTGTATGCCGGCTCGCTTTGACCTGTATGAGCAGAGGGATTCTGCCCAGCAGAAAGGATGTTATTTTACCTCTGTGTTTGATCACCCCAGAGAAACTCCTGGAATGTACTGGCCAATTTCAGAGTCACCAGTGCATGAAATAAATTGGAAAGATTCAGAAGAAAAAAAAGTCTAAAGACTTTGAGAAAACCTCTATCTGTTTAGTTTATCAAAGAGAGGGCAAGGAGGTGACAACCTATGAATTCCTATGCTGGTAGAGTAATTTTGTTAACGTATCCTTCAACCCCCTGAGGCAAAAGTATAGGTATATGCTGGCAAGAGTTTGAGGGTGACAGATTTGGACTAAAAATTGAGTGAGTGCATGTTTTTAAGGGCAGAGTAATTTTCAAAACAACTTACATAGGGCATTGGTATGTTTCCTCTTATCATTAACTTTTTGAATTATGCTTGTGTGCATTTTTGAAGAATATGGAGGTATCAAAGAGAATTTAATTCAGGAAAGTCCTGTGGACATTGTCAAAAAGCAGTAATAATCTGAGCCTGTGACAAGGAGCATGTGTGTTAATTCTGTTGTTTTGGTTTGTTTGGCAGATATGTTGACGATGTGATCAATCGCATTGATAGGATGTTCCCTGAAATGTCTATCCAGCTGTCCCGGCCAAATGGAACCTCAGCAATGCTTCTGGTAAGTTGGATCATTTAACCCCTTGAGATGGATTTCTTAAGGGATTGAATTACTCTTCCTATAATGCAAGTTATTAAAGGTTTGGGGTTTTTTTTAGAAACATACTGTTCTTCATCTGTCACAGGATTACAGGATCATTCTTGCTCTTAGGCAAATGAGTGATAAAAAGAATTTCACCTTTAAACGAAAGATCTATTACTTTTTATTGTTAAATGTGATTGTAGAAATATGAGCACAGGCTCAACTATTCACTGTGTTTTTCAGCAGTCCTGGTAATGAGTGAGTCTTAATCATCATAATTAAGAAGGAAAAGAGTGGCGAGAGGATGAAAAGAAAGGAGGAAACCAATATGATTTAAATTTGTGCAAATTGTCCTTGGGTCAGTGAATTTCTGTTATATGATGAAGTCAAGAATTTGCCTTTGAAGTAAATGAACGGTAAAGGCTGGAATAGAGATAAACAAGTCCAATACATTTGACTTATTTCTGCCTGACCAAGCAAGATTTCATTCCAGAAGATCCTATTGTTCACATTCATTTTCAGAGGCAGTTGTCGTGTTTATAGCAAGAGAAGTCTTTAAAGCTTTCACTCTTAAGTCAGCAATGTGGAAGTGGCGTCTGTAGCATGGCAGTTGGATGCTGATTTTTCTCTAGTAGGGTGAAAGGCAGAAGTCGCACCTTTTGCCAAATTTTAAATAAAGCTAGAAAATACACTGGATACACAGGTGAAGAACTGAGACCGGATCAGTCTCTTCCATCTCAGATTTCTCATGGCGCTTCCTCTTATTTTTTTCCTTTCTTGCACAGGCTGTTCCAAAAGGCTTGGGTGTAGTGTACATGTGAGTAAATTTCTTGTTTCCAAGAAAATGGTAAAATGAATCTGAAAATCAGATATTTTGTCAAAACAAAATTGTTGAGTCAACATAAATCAATGTTAGGATTGCTCCTTAGATTTTATATTGTGTTTAGAATTTGAATTTAAAACACTATTCTAGTTAGATTTTTGCCTATAGATTTCAAAGGTTCTGTTAATTTCTCTATAGTAAGTATAGCTATGATTATGTTTAGTTTTAATTAATCAACTGTTCAACATCCCATTATTAACTTTCTTTGAACAGCCCCAAATTTGCATGAGATTAACTGAGTCAGAGGTTAAAATAAACAGCTGGCATTAAAACATTTAATCTGCAATTGTTGGATTCACCAAGTGGAACAATATATTCCGGAAAAGAATTGAATTAATCAGTGCAGTCTTAAGAAGCTATAAGTCTTGGAAGCTTTTGCATTTCCTCTTAAGCTGACTTCAACTATTTTTCTATAGAAAAATGTCTGGTTTTACTTCCTTACTTTGAAACCCTTTCCATTCTCTTAGAGCCCCTCTTTGCATATAGTAAAGTGCCTTCCACTTCTAATGGCTTTTTGAGGTCAGAAAATAGATGATGCTTTTCAAGATTCAGGCACAATTAGGAGATCAGGTAAATTATCTCGGATGTGACTGATAGGTAGGGTGAAAAGGTGGTAACTGTAAAAGAAGTCCCTTTTTCAAGCAGTAGTAATTTACTGAATTCCATGTTGTGGTTGTTCTCTAAATCAAGGACATTATTGTTGCTACAAGATAGCAGCCCTGTATTGAACCAGTGGTATGCATATTTTGCTTGGATCAGAGATCAAAAAGATTGTTTTTAAAGTATTTTTGTGTGTGATTGTGTGATGGGTTTATCATTTTTTCTTTTAGGCAGGTTTTCCCTCTTTCCCATCTGTCTCAGTTGATGTTGCCAATATGGCACTTTCCATCTGGCCCTGAATGCTACAAAAGCTTTTGCTGTTTTCAGCCACAAATCATTGAGTGAAAGGTGCTGCAGGATGGGCAGCGTGAAGAGCACCTCCTCCAGAAGAAGGGAGGTTTCTTTGGAACTTGTGATTTCTCACTCTGAACTTATCCCAAGTTAGATTTGGAGTTGCTCCCTTTCAGCAATGTGGTTTACCGCAATACCAAAGGATTCAGATAACGCTTATTTTATTTAAAAATAATTCACAACCTTGCTGTTGGTCCGGAGTTAATTAACTAGCTGTATAAACTCAACCATTTTCATCCTTGGACTGTTCTTATCATACCTGCTATTGCTCATGAAGGTCTTTGACGCAGAGGTCTAGTTGTTATATTAAAACATCTTTAAGCACAGTCATTCCATTTACCAGGAAAAAACATTTATTCATCTTCAAAGGTACTGGTAAGCAGTATACATATTTTAAGAATGTGCAAATGATTGGAAGGAGATGGGGAAGAAGGGGAAGGGAGTGCCTGTGAGATTCTTTGAAACTTCAGAATAGCTGGAGACTTTGCCAAATAAATCATCTTTGGAGGAAAAAAAAAAGACCTAATGCAGAAAGTTTCAGCCCCAGCCCATACAACTTCATATGCAGATGGAAATCTATTTGTCTTTAGCTGTAGAGGTGGGACTTTCACGGTCTAAGGTTCATCCGGTGTTTCAAGAGGAGTAATTATCAGTCTGAGTCTGCTGGCGAGTAACCTCTGTGTAAGCTGGCTTCTTCCTAAGCATGGCACAGCTCTCCCATCAGCCAGAAACTTTAGGCAAAAAGAAAAATAAACTATTCCTGAGAGTATAAATGCTGTGTCTTGAAAGGTTGCTACCTCCTAGTCCTTTGAGGTTTCTGCTTCCTCCAGACAATAAGGAGTGGGGGTTTTATGCTTTAGATTTATACACAGCAATTGTACCTCATTAGTCTGGATTTATGCTACACAGACCAAACACATAAATAATTGAAACCTTTCGGAGCTGTGTGAAATCCTCAACTGATTTTAAAAGCAGTTTATCGTGGCATTTCAAGGTGCTGTTTAATCCCAATCTTCACTTGTGATTTTTCAATTAATCTTTTAATCGCACTATGCATAAAAAAGACTAAACATAGAATTATATCAGCTTTAATAACAGTGTTATGCAAAATTAATTTCCAGCAGCAGCAGAGGGAACTGCGGACTCCTTAAGGTTTTTGTGAGATTTTGTTGGTCAGATGCCAGGAATTGTAAATAGATAAACCTCATCTCCTATGTTAAGAAAACATGAATTGATTTTTAATTAATGAAAAATACCTAGATTTTTGCTTTTTCTGAATGATTAGTTGTATTCCTAGATACACATTATTTTTCTAACAAAGTAAGTTGATGGTGTGATTGTTTCACGCACCTTGTTTCCGTTATCAAAATTCAGAATATTTTTTTTCAGTATGAAACACTTAATTGCTGTGTACAATTCATTCATTAATATCAGAAATACTTTAGAAAACAGTAAACATAAGCACCACTAGTAGTTGACAAATATAACTTCCTTAGGGTCACGTACCTAGCCACTCCTAGCCAGGTGCAGAAACTTACTTTCTTGTCTGCATCTGGGAACTACTTTGTCTTTGAAATTGTTTGTCTCCCCAGTGTTTGTAAAGCTATATAAAAACACTACTGTAGAAGTTACAAACGCTAGGTAAATATTTTTACAGATAATTAAATAGTTTTCTGTAATTTCAGCTGTTTCTAAAGGATAATGATATGTATAAGTAACTTCCAATTTGAAAAATGGAATTGTTTCTGCCAAACCAAAGCTTATGGCAGAAAACATGATTTCTTCTTTTCATGTTATCTTAGAAATTTTTGACAATAAATTAATTTTATAAATGTATACTGATGCCTAGATTTTAATAGATCTCTTATATAAAAATATGAAACATGGTTTTATACAATTTTATTAATTCTCCATAAAATCAGACACATTTGCATTTCAACTTTCAAAGTCTTGTTCCAAGTATTTTAAACAGTCTGATTGTATGCAATTGGGCTGTATTAATTCCAAACAGGCTAGACATCTGTTCACTAAAATGGAATAATTTCTTGTGTCTCATTTTTGTTTATCAGTGTTTTACATAAAATTGTTACTCTTTTCTGTTGGAAAAATGGATTCTGAAATGTATTGTTTGCCCATTAAGAAAGGCCGCCAAACGGATTTTTGCTCAAGGGACCCTGATCTTGGAAGAACTGGGAGGAGGGTGGGAAATTTTGCGAAGTGATTTGAAATCAGTATTGATGCCGTACTTGACTGGGAACAATTTAATGCTGTTCTTTTCAAAACAATCGCTTTTCTCCAAAGTGCTTAGTGTAAGTGTTCCTCCTTACCAGGCTGGTGGCTCATTAGGAAATGAGTGCTCAGTAGCACTGGATAAAGGTGGGCAGGTTCCTGGTGGGGATATGGATCTGATGATCGCATTCGGTGGCTTAGGCACCTAATTTTGGGCACATAGGATGAATATTCATTTAGGAACTTATTCCCTTGATGACACTAGCTAAGTTTTGGTGTTTGATGAAACTACAGGGATGTTTAAGGATCTCTTGTGTGAGCTGGATCTTGAGGAATCACTTGTGAGCTCATACTGGGGCTCTTGGTGGCTTCACGGTTTGTCTAAGATTGAGAACCAGCATTTAAAAAGCATTAAGCCAGTATTTGAGGTCACGTATGCGGAGGAAGAATGTCTTGAATCAATTGTGAGCAGGGTGTGGCAAGTACATTGTAAATTATTCTCTGCTTGTCTAATATAAGAATGAGGAAGATGAGGAAGGGTCTTTTGATGGGAAAGTGAGCAACAGAAGGAAAAGTAGAGAAAGACCAGTGAGACATTTCCTCAGCTTTGCTCCCTCCACAGGACTCCTGTGGCCCAGGGCTGCACTCCAGTCCCATAGGTTCATGGGTCTGTGGTGGTACTCCCGTGGATTCATATTCTGCAAGATCAGAAATCGTTTTCATTCCTGTGTGCTATAATTTAGAATGGAAAAAGACACAGAATTCATTTATCATCTGTAGGAATGCTGGACTAGGGTGACCCTTCCCTAAGTGCGGTTGGGCACTGGCAAAATCTGTCTTTTAGCCTTTGAACAACATTTTGTGCCAGTTTGTTCGCCTTATTAAGAGAATATGCCATGTTACCAAGGGAGAAGATCACCAGCTCATCCCTAATATGGCGAAATCATTTAAAGTCCTTCATTTATGTTGACTTTTTATCATGCACTATTGCAATTAGTTTAGACTAATGAAAGGTAAATTCCAGCCCTTACATAAAAAAAGAAATCCTTGTAAAGAACCTAATTAGTATGTTTGTTTATTTAGACTCTAATGGCTTAATTGCATCTTATCTTGCTATTTACAAATAGGCATCATTAAAGAATAATGAGCATGTGAGGGAAAGCAAGCGCAGGATTCATACCAGCAGCAGATGAGACATAGGAGAAAAAAAAATAACTAGTTGAAAGTCTGGGTGGGATTTTTTTTTTTTGCTTTATTTTTAATACAAAACCTTACTTTTCAGTATATATAAATATGATTTCCAGGCATTGTACTGATTAGTAAGATAGCTACACGAGTGGGAGGACAAGCTTATGGCTGGCTGTATGGCAAGGAGCAGGTGTCTGGCCTTTTGCTGGGAATATGAACAGCTTGGTTACATCTCTGGTTTGATGGTGCTGTATTGTTTTCTAAGGTGAATAAAAAAGCATACAAACCTGGGCTCCTTTTTATACAAGCAGGGAGGTACCCATGCTAACTGAAACTAATGTTTTCTTTCTTTTAGCTCTGCATTGCAGAGCATCTGCAGCTCAAATCAGCAGCAGAGTCCCTGGGATGCTGAGAGGAAATCTGGAGCTTTGGGAATTTTTTGTAAAGTGTCGGAGCTTGGTGTTGTCAGCATACGTTTTCCTAATATCCAACTTTTAAATAAATTTTAAGAAAGAACATTTGTTAATGCATTTTTAAATTGTTTATAAAAAGGCTTTTCACTTGGTATCAGTTTCAGTGAGGAGGCAAAATTAGAGGAGGGGGGATTTCAAGTGACTTCCTCCAGGCAGAATTCTGGCATGGTAAATTAATTTTGATCCTTTTCATTTTGTAAACTAATTTCGATTCCAATTCTGACTTATCTGGAGAGGTACTTACTTCTCTTCCAATCATAAGTAATGTTAAATGGGAACTTTTTCAGCAGCCTTACAAGAATTATCTAAGCCATTCTCACTGATTATTCTGTTTCCCTCTCCCCCTTTCTTGGCATCCAGTGGCTGTCATATGCTCTTTGAGAATTATCTTGGTGATAGATAAAATATTTTTAAAACTGGTATATTTCGAGAAGATTTTTATTTTATATATCTTTGTCAGAAAAGCTGCATAATATTGCAGATTTCAGTCAGCTGCCTGTCCTACCTTCTTCTGGAGCTTGCCATTTTAGGAAGCAGGGGATTTATGAATAACTTAACTGTCTGAATTTAGTATACTTTAGTTAAAAGGAAGTTAGAAATACGTTGTTATTACACAGACCTAAACAGAAGCTACAGAAGTATTTAACTTGCAACTGTTCCATTTTCAGCTCACAGAACTGTGGGGCATATTTTTTCATTCATATTAATTGAATTTTAAAGTGACCTTGTACATGTATTGATTTGAATTAAAATTTTCTGCATCAAGGACGAGTTGGCATATATCCTTCAGGCGAAATATTAAAAAGCCAAGTGCTGTCTTAACAGGATATCGACAGAAGAAGTTGAAATTTAACAGGAAAAGTTGGCTTAGAAAGGAAACTGTTGCCTTTTTGTCACAATTGAAAGGTGTCTTTTCTGTATAATGTAAGAAGTTTCTTTCAGTTGATATCTGTGGAAATGCAGGGACATTTCAGTGCCCATTAAATAGGGACCATCTGGGTGCGCTGACCTCCAGAAGGAGAGACCTGCACTACTGGAGCTCAGAGTAGAACTATCAAACTACTTTAACAGAGCCATTAGTTTTTTTATTACCTTCTTTCAGGTGATCTGTAGGGACACGGTTGTATGACTATAGGTGTAAATTATATTCCATACATAGATCTTTTTCTGAACAGCTAGCTAAGTTGAGCAGACATTGAAAGAAAATGGTTTGCTGGAAAACATGATTTCTAAAATACAGTTGAGGTGAACCTCAAGAGATGAAATCCTGAAAACAGTTATAAGTCTTGATTATTAGAGGAAAAAATAAAGGGTATCCCATTTATTGTGTACAATACGGAATGTGCTTTACCCTGAAAATAGCTGTGGAACATACTTTTGGCTTCCAAATCTAACAGCATCCTCCAGTCTAGTGACAGACTGTTGTTCATTCTTTGTACTACTAGCCTCATTCTTTCAATGCTGTTAAAATGATGATCTATAATTTCTGTAAGCTACGCATAGTTTTACAAAATTTCTGCTTCTGTCAGACTTAACTAATGATACAGTCCTACAAAAATCATTTTAAAGTCCTGATCTCTCTTCCAGCTAGTATAAAACCTACAGGAATCCCATGTCAAAACAACGGCGGCACAGCAACGTTTTCTATTTCAGTGCCAGAGCGCTGTAAGAGCTAATTCAGAGAACCTAGCGCTAACCCAGATAAATTTGCAATGTATTCTATCGTGCATTTGTATTACCACGATGCCTGGGTGCCCCTACTCCCGGAGAGGACCCCCTTCTACAAACCATTGAGATTGCAACAATAATGCCCCCCTCAGGGAGCTCAAGGTCTTCGGTACCCATCTAAGGATGGGGTTACACAGCTCCTGACCCATGTGGGAGACAGTCTAACCCTGCGGTTTTGACATTCAAGCAGGTGGGTGATCAAGGCTACTGTCCCTGACCAGTCTGCAGAATTTGGCCTTTCAGTATTGGATGATGGATGGTAGCTGGAGGAGCTGTGATGGATTCTGGAAGTGTAGAGTGAATCATTGGAAGGGTGTGAAAACAGATGACCTGGGAAAAGGCAATGAGCTCATGCAGAAGCATTTTGGAAGCATTTGTGCAGGTAGATCTTGTGGGAAGGTTTGAGGCCAGCAATAAGTACATTCAAGCAAGCTGGTGTGACAAACATGGGATTTTTCTGCTTGTTACGTTCCACTGTTCACTCTGAGGATTTTCAGGAACATCCCACACAGGCTTCAGATCAACTTCATCCAATTTTTTTTCCACCTGGCAGCAATGTGAGATACATGAATGCAGAACGTAAGGGAATAGGAAAGAAGTGAGCATCCCCTAAAGTGCGTGAAGGCAATGGAGATAGAAAATATTATACATAAAGCTGGGTCTGGGTGTTTGTAGGGCAGTCTTTTTGCTCTTCCATTAAGGAGATTTCTTTTCTTTTTGTTTAAATTTTTTTCTTTTCCTCCTTTTAATTTTACTGTATGTGATTGATGCCTAGTGTGAAGTTACAAGAGTCAGTTCTGTCAGTAGACCTATATCCTAGTGAAGTGCCAATCTTAACTAAGGTAGAAAAATAAATAAAAAACTTTTAACTCTAAATGGGCTGACAATTTTTTTCAAAATTACTCCATTTCCTCATCTTAGCAGTTAGGACAAAACTGTCTTTCTGATTCCAGTGGAACATCAGCATCATAGATCAGGCATCTCTGGGTCATGACTTTGTAGTTTTAACTTAGTTGATACAGTGGGAGGTCCTGAAATAACTCTGCCAATTTCCTTTATTTGCAGACCAACTAGGTCTCATTACAGAGTGTCCTAGCAAGATACTACATTTAGACCCACATTCACAGCAGCTGATATCATAATACGGTGTTCCATACATGTTCGGAAAATCCCAATCTATTGTAAGAAGGTAGAAATTAGAAAAAGCTATTCCTGGTATGTGCATGGCTCAGGCCTTGATACAGGTTACCCTCCTTCAGCCTGTAACATTTTTCTTCAAAACTTTACCCATTCTTCTGACCCTTTTTCTCTTCACGTTCTTGCAGAATTATGCCTAACAGCCTGTTTTCTTGGAGTCTGTCATTGACTCCTTTTTTTCCCCTTCTCTCTTCCCTGTCCTCTCTCTTGCTGTCAACCTGTCCTTCCCCGTTGTTTAGACTCTTCTCTTCTAGAGTTGCTTTCTCCATGTCCCATGCCAAAGAGTTGTCATCAGTTCTTTCCAGGATTTGTAACTGTCCTGCTATATAGTGATATAATAAGCGGTATTTACAGTAGTTTGGTAACTGTTCTGCAAAATTCTGTATCCTCATCCCATTCCTATCACCACTTCCCCTCCTAACCCTCCTCCAGCATGGTCCCTGCATAGGGGAGATTTTGCGTCTTCCTCCTTGGGGAGAAAAGCATCTTGGCACTTCAGAGTTGATTTTCCCGTTAGTCTCTTAGTTAGTCAGCATCAGGTTGAGGTTACTCGTGTTGAAAGGTGGTAGATAGGAGTCATTAGCAGGAGTTAAAAAGGAAAAACACATAACAAATCAATAAAGATGCATATTGACTGATTGCTCTGGGTGGGGATTTGTCTGCTGAGGCTAGCTGTAAAAACACAATTGTTCTAGCGCCTATTAATCTGTACTGGACAAAATGCTGGAACATAGTCAATGGAAAATGAGCCGCTGCTGGTTCGGAAATACTAAAGTGAACTAATTGTTTCTTTTTTATCTCAATTTTATGTTTTTTGCGTGGCAAAAAACTCTGTAATAATCTCTGTATAACAAAACACAAAGACAGAATTACTGTTAGACACACATCTTAACAATATTGAAGTGCGAGTTCATCTTCGAAATGTAAATTGATTTTTAGATTAAAATGCCTTCATTATTGCATTTTTGTCAATAATATAATTTAGGCTTATTTCTGTTGTTATACTCCAACTGACCCTACATATTTTCCATGATACTAGTCTTATTCTTTACACATTACTGATTTCACAGAAGAAAATCAGAGCTTTGAAAATGTAACATTTTTACTTTTTAGCTGTAGCTTCCTTTTAAATACCTTTACATTTTTATTGGCTCTAAAATGTTTTCCATTACACTCATGGCTTTTAAAAGCTAGCATTAGAAGAGTCCAATTCTTCTTTCAAATTATTTTTCTCTAAGTTGGCTTATAGTGGAGAATATCAAATACATCAAAAATAATCACATTTGCTCATTGTTTTTGACAAGTTATTGAGTTGTGGTGTTAATAAAATTGAGAGTTGCTTGGCAGTGTCATGCCTCCACAAGGGAATTCTGCAAATTCATACATTTTCAGTTGCAAATGAATGTTTGTTTGTTCGGCACTTTATAGTCTAGCTCTTCCTCATAACACACGCAGTGGGTTTAGATCTTTTATTTTGGTCTGTCTATAAAATATTGAAAACTGAAATTGCATCAACTTAAGCTGTTAACTTGATGGTCTTGTGAATCCAGACACCATCAACTCTCCTTCAGCTTGTTTTTGTCCTTCTCTTGTTCTTCACAGGTTACCTTAGGAAAAGTGTTAAAAGTGATAGTGGTGATGCGGAGCCTCTTCATTGACCGGACAATAGTAAAAGGGTACAATGAAAATGTCTATACTGAAGATGGCAAGGTAGGTTGTTACACATCCAGCAACATTAAATTTTATTTTTACCTGATATTTAAAAGACAGAGAACAGGAATCCCATCTAGCAAGTATGCTAGAAACATAAAACTGTCAAAAGACTCTGTGGCTATTTTGCAGAATGTTCCGGTTTAAGTTTATCATGCTTTGCTTGGATTTTTCATACCTGAATGTCTGATTTTTAAGCTCTGAAGCCCTTGAATTTCTAATTTATCACCTTAGACCCCAGTTGCCTCGTTAATAGTGCCTACTGAGAAAACATTTTCTCAGTGTACCAGCACATCAATAGCCCAAGGTTCAGGTTTCTTTGTTCTGAGAGCCATTGGGAAATCGTGGGCTAGTTTTGTGCTCAACTTGCTAAACGCAACTGTGAGAATCATTGGTAGGTAGTCCTCAATAACTTGCTTGTCAGTAATAGCACATCTTGAACAGCAGCTATTAAAGCAAGTGTTACCTGTTTCCACAAGTGGTTTGTTTTATGAACAATTCACCCTGTTTGAACCCTCAAATTTTGTCTGACTGCACACACTCCATATGGCTCTCTTCAGCGCATCAGAAGATGTTAATGGGACCTGACGGCCTTCAGCTCAGCTTGTTTCGCTTTTCAGGGTGGAATGGTCTCTCTCAGCGAGACATCCGCCAGAACTCTCCTTTGCCAGTAACAGTACTAAATACCTCCATGTTTCACATTTTCTCTCTGGAGCTTTCTCTTCTGATTATGAAGCCTATTAAAATAAAAAGTTCATTATATGAGGATGAGTACTTGGCACCCATAGGCCATGTTATAATGAGGTGGGACTTTTTTTCCTTTTAAAAGTGATAACTGTGTTTTAGCGCACAGAAAAGCACGTTGTGTACTGACCCAGAGTTCAGCGGCTCTGAGTCTGAACCTCCGCTCCCTGGAAAAGGCCAGGAGCTGATCTGCTGAAGGAAATAGTACAGCTGTATTTCCCAGGTGAGAGGTTCTCACTCGAAGGGGGGGGGATTGGCCTAAGAAGTAGTAAAATAAAAATTGTCTGATTTTGATTTGCATTATTCAAATATGCAGGTTTAAATGCCACTTTGCCGCAGAAGCAGCTGCGCTACACTCCCTGTATATTAGCATATAAATACAGACTTGTAGCACCAGCCCCTCTTCACCCCAAGTTCTGCTCGGAAGTGAAATGAGAGTCTGCCTAAAGAGCACTGACAGTGCGTGATGGATTCCTGTGTCACACTTCATTTGGGTGTGCTCATTTTCTCTGATGAATCCAGTTTCCTTTGAAGCTCCCTTGAAATATAATAATGCTATATATGCTGAAAAGCTCTAAGTAAAAGACTTCCTTTCTGAAACTCGGCATCTGGCGTTGGGCTTCTGTTTAGCTCAAGGTTAACCCTCTGGAGAGCCGTAGACTCTTTCTCTGTCATTGTTGGCTGCCGGGGGAGAGCAGGACTCACCAAAGCCAGCTTTGGGCACAGGGCACTAACCTTTGTCTGCTGTCAGTGGGGAGCAGTTCAGCTTCTCCAGAGCGTCGGTGCAAACACCTGGTTTCTTTTCTTGCTTTAAGCCAATCTGCAGGGGAGTCTGTTTTCCACTGATTTAGCTTTCTGTGTCCAAAGCCAGGCTGTGTAACTGCTCCCACAAGGCTGCACGAACCTGTGGCCTTTACGTGGCAGTTTGCTATTCCATTGGGCCATCCCAGGGCTTTCACAAACATGAAGGTCTGCATTTTAGGTATAAATAGGAACATTTCATTTGACTTAAGTAGAATGGGAGTTGCAGACACTTAAATCGTGAGTAAATTTGGCTTAGAAGATTGAATAAATGCGTAGCTTGCTAGTTTTGCCAACTGGAGCACATATTGACAAACAGTGAGCTCCCTCTTTTTCACTAATTAACTACGCTGGTAATTGGAGAATAAGAATAAGATTGTGCTCTTGCAATGATTCGCTTTACTTATTGTGCCTGCTGGGAATGAGCGATTACAGTCAATTGCAAACACAGTCCATTCCAATTCCTTCTCTGTCACAACAGATGCTGTTGGGAAAGTACTCCAGTGAGGTTTCACTGTACTCTTCTAGCTTCTCAGGTTCTAACCTGATAGGAGAGAAGATGCCCTAGCATTCAGAAGAGACACAGAAGAGTGTAAAAAAGGAGATCAGCGAGTATCTTCTTTATTAAATAACAAAAATACAGAGAACCCTCAGGATCACAGTAGGAGGTGATCCTTTTTCTGGTGAGCAGTTTACACAGATTTGGGGGTTTGCTTTATATATTCCTAGGAAGCATTTAATATTTGTAAACAGCAGAGATAAGATTAGCTAGGTGGTGTCATAACAATATGGCAATTTTGAAGCTCCTGTCTCTTCTGTAAGCCATGGTGAATAAGGGACACTGGATAAGTCATAGCATCATTTTGCTGCTTTACACTTAAACAGCTGAATGAGGGTCTGTTGAGTAACGGTTCGAACTGCACAAGGCAGAAGGTCCTTTAAGTAACAAAAGTGAAATTCAGTGGGGGGGCTTTCTCCAAGTAGAACAGGGTTTGGGGCAACAAAATGTACTCAACAGTATTCAACGAAAGAAGAAATGGCCATCATCAGGAGACTGAATAATCACAGAGACAGTAAGTGAAAAATGGACTGTGCGCAGAACAGGCCAAGGATTTTCTTGCAGATCAGGGGAGTCGTCATTTTTCTTTAAAAGTATGACTGTTTTAGCAAATTCTGCATTACTGGGAAGAAAAAGGGAAGAGAAGAGTGCAAACAGAGGCGTCAGTAGTCTTCTCGTCCATTAGCCAGGCAAGTCTAGAATAAAACAAATCTGGGTGTTTCTTGTAGCTGTGGAACTGTGCATGGTGGCATACTCGCAGTTCGACGGGAAAGCTGACACTGCGTTACCCAGGTTGCTGTAGCTTGCTGTCTGCTTGTGCGTTGTAGGTTGACAGGTACTTACATGAAAGCTTCATGTCGTTTCTGCTGTGCTGAAGTCTAGTTAAATTGGGTACTCCCGCGTACAGATTTAAGTACTTCCAAAATTAAGGTGAAAAAATAGAAGTCTTAAGCTTGCAGTGAGTAAAATAAGACACTACATTCTGGGGTTTATTTTCGAGCTTTGCTTATAGAGACGAAGAATCATGGCATTTCTTAAGTGCTTCATGCACTTCTCTCGTGAATTATTCACAAACCCTGCAGAATATGTCTTTGCCAAGTTGCCAGCTGCATAACTTAGACATTTTTTGGTGACACTTTGCAAAAACAATAGGTGAGATCTGGCAGCCTCTGTCAGGTCGTGGGTTCTGGATGTTGATGGCTCTGCAGTCTCTCTTGCTTACCGTACTAACCCATTGCGTCCACCAGATACTGATGCATTTTAATTAGCCCCGTAGTTTTAGTGATGGCACCGTGCCACCCTCAATTTCAAACTCTGACATACTCATTGTGCACTGGAATTTAACCACGGATAGTAATTAATTACAAGTGGTGTCCTGATTCCTGAATAAATGAAGCTTTGCAGCTCACCCTTGCAGGGCAGGCTTATTGTCAGCTGAGCCATTAGTAGCCCAAGTCTGCCAATAAAAATAAAAATGTATTGGGATTTTTTGGCATAGTAATACCTCGCTTTTCTTTGGATGCAGAGACCAAGAACCACCTTGACAGGGCGTATTTAGAGTCGGTACTTAACATCGCTGCCTAGCCAAATTCCTGTTTTTGCATCCGTTAGACTTAGCTAAAGAAACAGAAGTGTCTCTGTTGAATTATCATGTTAAGGAACTTGGGTTATGTTAATGCTATGGCTTCATTAATTACCCCATATCAGTAAGAAAAGGCAGCTTTTAGCCTCCTAGCGTAAGAGAGGAAAAGAAATAGTAGTATCAAAGGAAAGCTTCAAAGACGGGCAGAGCTGTCTCTCGGGTAATTTCTGATCCCTGCATTCTTTCCACTTCAAAGCTGGATGTGTGTGTGTTTGGGTGAAGGGGGGGTTGAATCCGATTTCTCTAATAAGTGTTGGCACCGGACCTGTTTGATATTAGATGCAGGGAACATTCTGATTTGTTATCGCCTTTGAAATCGTTCAGACGACCTTCAGAAAATGGCCTCTTGTTACTTATGCTGGGGGTGGGTGGGGAGAGTGGGGCACTGGGAAAAAAAGCCCCAGTTTAATTCACATGCAGAGGATGCCCTGAAATTGTGCTTTCAGCAGTTTTTTAGTTACAAATGTGTGTCTTGATTGAAAGTGAAAAGTTGAAGAATAATAGACCTATAACGATGCATTCTTTAATCTGCCTCTGCCTTAATCCTCAATTTCAGGGGGAAAGGTGGGCAGTCATTTAGGATGTCTGCATGTGGTTGGGGGGGAGATTGGGAGCTTTTTTTTCTTTTTCTTTTTTCGTTTTTTTTATTAACTTGGATAACATCATGTCTGTCAGACAGACATTCATTACTTTTTCAGCTTTTCAATCTTCACACCCACTAATGAACATTCAGAACCTGTTGGACTCATCTTAATGCAGCATCTGAAGTGGACTTTTTTTTTTGAGTCTAACTAGAGAGGATCACATCCTTGGCTTGATCACTAGAGATTAGCAAAACCATATATACATTCCAATTATAGCAACTCTGCAGTCAAAGAAAGCCTTAAATTACATGAAAACAGTTTTTTAAAAATAGGCATTAATTTTTTATTTTCAAATGTAGACTTTTCTAATACGGAAATGCGATGCTTCCTTCCCGACAGGCACAGGTCTGTTATTACACTGTAAATCAAGCTCAGGTCCAAGTCCAGGCTGAACTGTCGCCCGTGGACTCTAGAGTATAAAGTGTTGTGGGTGTTCACAAAGGTTCTTGATCCCACCCTAAGAGCCAGTAAATGTAAAAAGGTTTGTAGGTACATGCCTCGGGGTACTTCTGTCTTTGTCTGACCTGGGAAAGGCACGGAGACATCAGCTGCCTTTTGTCTCCCGGCAAGGTCAGCAGTACTGAGCCATGAAACGTGTATCCTGAAGTGGTTTTTAAAGTCTTTAAGATCACCTCCTGTCCAGACTGAGGTCTGGGCACTCAAGAGTTACTTCTGAACCAGTATTTAGAAGTGGCCCACTCAAGAGTGTTACTCTTCAAAGAATGGGAACTTTTAGCATTCTGACCATTTTAGCAATGGGAATTAATTACTTAGGTTCAGCATCCTTCCCCGTCTAGTGTGTTTTACTTGCTTCGTATGGCTTCCTTCATTTAACTCTCTAATTTTTATGCCTTTCAGAAGACTTGTAAATTCAACTAGAACTTACGGGCACTGCCATGAGACAGAATTAAAATAATTAGTTGTACTTTATAGTATAAAGGGGATAAGCCCCCATTGTGGGAAAGCGTGTGTCTAACCATGTTATCAAACACTAGAGGAGCTACATCTGCTTCAAAAATTCACTCAAAAATATTTTCTTTTGTCTAGACTGAGACTCCTGAGATTAATGCTGTAGGAAACACCTTTCCTGTGACAAGTTTTGTGCATATGGAATTTTTGAGTACAGTGGGATCTGTAGGAAAGAAGTGATTTGCAAGTCTGGGACTGATGGAAATTCCTCTGTTTTTTTCCTGCAGCTTTTCCTTGACAAGAGTACAAGATATTCCACAGGGCTGGGCTAAAAGAGCATTAGCATGTCAGTTTAAATTGTTTAATATGCGAGCCATTTGGTTGTTTAACAAGGACAGCCTTACCTTCTGCTGTCAGGGGTTAATAAAACTTACTTCAGTTTTGTTCCTTTAGTTTGGCTGTCGTTGAGCACGCGTTTACGTCGTGGATATGTGCAGTTATCTGCAACCTTAAATCTCTTTTAGTGTGATTTTTGTCTGCAAATGTAAATGCAGTTTCCTAAGGGATGTTTTATTTAGCCCCAGTAGACCACTGCTTTGGCTTAATTCAGCTAAACGTTCTTTGTGTCGTTTGTAACTGAATCACTTATTCAGACACAAGACAAGCATAAACTTGGCAAAAATGCCCTCCTTTTGGAAACAGACTGAAGCTGATGAATATTTCCATAGATTAGCCACAACCCCATACAAATGAAGATTTTGCTGTTTTTAAAGAGAACGCATTAATTCAACAGGTCTTGTATATATAATTTTTTTAATTGAAACTGTGATGAACTATGTTCATTCTTCATTGCAATGCAAAGGAAATCTTACAGCATTAATTCCCTCTCTTGGGTTGCAGCAGGTAAAGGCAGTGGGTCAAAATAGTGAACTGAGAAATATGTCTCCATAGATCTGTTTGCCTGCTCTGTTAATTTGAACAGCTGCTTAGCTTCTTTTTCTTGGTAATCACATGTGGTAATATATAACTTTTTTTTCCTACTGTAGCTTGACATATGGTCTAAATCCAACTATCAAGTTTTTCAGAAGGTAAGTCTCACATCATTTCTCTCTACATAATGCGTACAGGAGATGTGCGGAGTTTATTTTAAATATCTAGGCCCTTATGTAAAAGAATTCAGAATTTATTCCTTTGTCATCACAACTTGCAGATAACAGACAATAATCTGTAATAATGGAAAACTGTGAGTAGAAAAGGAGATCACTTCTGTTGTTTAATTTGGATTTATTTCCCATCACATTTCCAGTCCATGGTTTGGAAAAGGAAGTTGGAGATTATACTACTATAATCTTAAAATTTCATGAGGAATCTTGAAGCACACTCTTTTTTAGTTTAAATCTTTTGGGGGAGGAAGGACTGGTTCATTTGGATTTTGGTTTGTTGTTTTCATTGGTTTTGGTTGCCCTGCTCTCCTGAGGACTTGAGTTTAGTAAATCAGTAGAACACATTTTCCAAAATGAGTTTGGAAATTTTTTCCATGATGTTATTTTGCCTGCTTCTCTTTCCATGATGCTGTAAGCAAAAGGAGTAACCCGTAGAAATGAATGAAAGTAAGAAAAGACCGATGAGAGAATGGGAGCAGTAAGTATAAAACTACGAAGAAGGTTAAAGTGTATTTTGGAAAGATCTGTATCTCGCTATTTTCCAGTCAGGGAAAAGAAGATTTCTCTTTGAAGGCCTCTTGTCAAAATGCTGTAAGTTGAGATTGATCCGGGTTTAAATTCCAGTTTCCTTACCTTTGAGCCACAGTTCAAGGAGCTTGAGTCTACAGCTAGTGCGCTAGCTTCCTTTCATCTACTTTTGTAGTTTGTGTAACAAATGGGGGTCAGGGACTCGAAAGGGCATAAAAGCGGAGGTCAAAAGTATGGTATATTAGCTGTATTTGTGCATCTTCCTTCCAAGATTTCAGATGCAGTCAGGGAAGACGGTTGACCTCTGATATTAACCTGCTAGAGATGAAAGGACAGCTTTTGGGGAGGTTGGTTGCTCTCCCTCTCTGCCTAGCATTAATGCAAAATTTTGCTGCAGTCCTTTACTCCAGAGGTTAGTGGATTAAATATTCTTTCTTTTTTTTTTTCCTTGCTCCTCAAAAATATTTAGTGTCAAGTAGGGTAATACAGGGGGAATTAAAACAGCGTATATCTTAGTAACTTGTTTATCAGTATGCTTTAAAGTAATTTTTGCGATGGAATAAATTTAAGGTTCTGTAATTAAGTGCATCATCTCAGTTTCCCCATGCGTGTGTTTGGTTGTAAGCTCATTTGGGCATAAGATTGTCCTTCTGGATGGCTTGGTTTAGAATAACTTGGAAGGGTTAAGTCATATTGCCATAATTTGTGCTAAATGATAATAAATCATGAGGTTTTGATTATATATTTCTAATTGTCTATTTGTTGTTTTCATGCAAGATAACAGAGTAGAGTAAATGTATAGGTTGCTTAGAAGTTCAGGTTAAGGACTTGGGGAGCATAAATACGTAAATTTCTCTTCAGGTCCAGGTGATGGCCTTGAGGCCACGAGTGGAAGAGGTCAGTGAGAAAAGGTGAAATGCCCCTCTTACTGCTGCCTCTGTGGCTGCATTATGGATAAATAAGAATCTTTATTCTCTTCCTAATCCTCTAAAATAATGTGATGCGACCTGAATATTAAGTTCCTGTTCTCCAATTCTCTCCCTCTAAATAATACCAAATGCATTAGTATTTACAAAAAAGAAAAAAAGAAGGCTGCAGGAGAAAGGGTTGCCTGTAACCAGTTGAAAAGCTGTCTGCATTTTTATTTTTCTTATAGTAGTTTTATACATTTTGTTCCCGGCTCTGTCACTGTGTTACCTTGGGCAACTTAACCTCTCTTTGGATCAGTTTTCCACATCCCTCAGGCTGGGGTGATACTTGCTGACTTCACAGGCGCTACTGCTGAATTGGTTGCGTGGTGCTCTCAGATTCGTGCATGAAAAATGCGATAAAAATGCAAGGTGATGGTACTTTCTAATCAATACATTCTGTAGTATTGAGCTGATAGTTAAAGAAGTTAAGGCTAGGACCCAAGTCATGTTTTCAAAGAGATGAGAGAAAACGCTGTGGTTCAGCATAGTAAGTTTTCTCTCTGTGGTGCTGTGCTTGGTTTGGTTTTTCTCTTTATTCTCTGAAGCTGCGCTTGTATCCATTTATGACTCCCAGGAATAGTGGTTTAGCAACAGCAAAATGAAAGCAAGAGATAGAATAGTGTTAGAGAAACTATTACACTCTGTTACTGTGTAGGATCTGTACTCCAGGATCTTCAGAACAAATGTTTTCATGCCATTAAAAAATCATCAGTAAATGTGTCAGAGCGCATCTGAATGTTCCTGAAACGTGTTCCTCATGGCAGTCACCAGTAACGCGATGTGGAAGTGCTGTGCTGAGGAGGAAAAATATGGATGAGTAACTGCTTGCACCGAGAAGGCTGGGTAGCCCTCGCAGCCCTGCTGCCTTTAAGAGTGTAAAATCAATCATCCCTCTGAAGGGCAGGGCCATTTCTCTTTAAAAGCTGGACCAAGTTCTCAAACTCTGTCTTCGATGATAATATAACAACATCTGGAGCTCACAAGATACCTGCCGGTGGTAGCTGCAGGCCTGTCAAATTCTCACAGGGCTGCAGCATGACTTTCTAGGTTAAGGACCAGAGACCTCTGATCTTCAATCCAACCCTGTCAAACGAAGCTAAATTTGTCCTGACTTTTTGTTTGCAAACGTTGGCTGTGTCAGCAAGCCTTTTCTCTCTCCTTCTTATTAGGCAGGATACCCGAGTGTGTATAATTTGATGGGGGACGACTCCCAGAGGGCCCATTACTGTTAAAGTGTACAGTCATTTTCTAAGTTCCCTGGAGACTCCTTGAATCTGGTCCTGGGGTGAATAAGCTTTATCGGCATTGAATCCACCAGCAGGGTTAGAGTCAGAGAATGGAGCTGGGAAATAAGAGAGGGAAGGCTGAAAGGGCAAAAGCACAAGGAGCAAAGAAAAGGTTTTTCAGACTTCCACGTTGGTCTGACATTTAAACTCCGCAGGAGCGGCAACTGTTTTGATCTTAAACCTCCTTATTTTAACACCTTGCATCTCTTGATCCACTAGCATAAGAGGAGGAATAAAACCCGAAAAAAGGAAATATTTGGGGGCTTAAGTCTTGGTGGGAAGAAGGGTAAACATAGGGGCTGCATAATTCCAGGTCATTGTGCAGAGTATTAAAAAAATACATAGAGAGAGAATAGTGCAATATTCATAACTTTGCATTCAAAAAAAGGCAAAAATATAGAACAGTGGAACTACTCTTGAGTGGATCAAAATGGGAGATGGTGTCAGACATTAACTCTTTCATTTATCACGCTGCTTAGTTAAGAGCAGCATAGCTGGTTTAGCTGTGTAATATGATCAGTTCAGCTGTTTAAGTCATATGCATAGACTTTAAACCTGTATATTTCATTCTGATTTTGGAGTCCCATTCTTATTTTCACCTAAATGGTCTATCAATTTTAGCATGCCACAAACTGATTTGGTTTTGATTTGATATGCTTCTTCCCAAGGCACGTTTTCACTTAAATTTGAGAAGCCATTTGTGCCTCTCCAGCTGTTTGGGAGCTGCGGGATCCCAAAGTGATGCAACTCGGGGCACAATTTTCACCACTACAAGGGCACATAAGTATTGTAATGTATGAAGATGTATTCTTGTCAATAATCGCGGAATAAAATCACATGCAGGATGAATGCATGCATGAGACAAATATCGGGCTATTGATAATGTCTGTTCAAGGAGAGGAGATGGACTGTTCCAGGGTCACCTGCGTGATTGCTCCTGGGCATGATCAGTGCTTGGCGCTGCTCAAAGACCTGCTTAGGCGAAATAAAATCTCTATGATCCAGTCCAAATAAGCAGAACAAGCAAAATAAAAACTTAAACACTCTGTGAGCTCTGAAAACAAGTGATAAATCCTACGCTTCAGAAAAGACTGGTAGTGCTTTACTGAATTGGGAGCAGAGAAGGATGTGTAAAGGATCCGTGTGGAGTTCATCAGTGCCGTGTTCGTAGAGGCACCATCTATCATCCTTCCCAGCGCCTCTCGGGCACCCGGTTCTACGCACCAGCTTCCCTCCAGAGGGACTCAAACGTGGTCCTGGAGAGACGGTTGAATAATGGGCATCCTTGGAAATGAACAAAGGCACTCGTGCAGTTTTCCACGCTGTGAAAGGTCTAAACACTAATAAAATAACTTCCTTTTTTTTCTTTTTTAGTGCTGTGATCGTCCTCCAGAACTTGCTGTTAAGGCCATGAATGTAGCTGGGTTTAAAAAAAAAAATTAAAAAACTTTCGGGGGATTTAGAGAATCCCTTTATATTAGATGGAGTTGTCAGTGCCATACTTGAGGGAATAAACCAGTAAGTAAGTGGCAAGGAAAGTTACGACTCTTCAAGGAAGTTTTGCCCCGACTTTTGAAAAGCATATTTACTGGCAGTGAGATGAAGTACTAGAAGAGAGACAGCTTCTATAATTCCGTCATGTGATGTTCGTATTTTCCTGTTTTAGTTTTTATGTCCAGTATAGGTTCATACTTCTATGGAACATGCCTAGTCTATGGTGGAGCAAAGCTGTACCATAAGTCCTTGGTTTTGTGTTTCTTATTCCAGGTAGAGGAAACACTTTTTCAGCTTTTTCAACCTGTGAATTGTAGAATACTTTTTTAAAATTTTAATGACTTTTCAGCTTTGGGAATGTTATATGCCGAACAGGTGTTGCCAAGGCCCAATAATGCCCTTTTTTGGATGTGTCGCCTTTGGAAAGCCCGTTTCAGCAGACCAGTGCTATCAATTGGGTAAAGAAATGCTCTAGAAATGACTGGTGTTGGTTTGGTTGAGACAAATAACAGGGATTTTACTTTCTGCTCGTTGCAGGGTGTTGATCATGAGCTATTTCGGAGTGTACTGAGGGGGCAGGCTGAGCGGGGGAGTGTGAGAGGGCACTCAGGAGTCGGTGTGTCCCCTCTGCTGCAGGCAGAGCAGCGCCCGGGGCTCAGCAGGGACTTTCTCGCTGCCGGCCGGTACCCAGACAGCCCTGCGCGCATGCTGGGGCCTCGGAGGTCATCGAGAGCGACAAGTACGCAGGATTTAATTTGCACAAAGTCGCACTGAAGATTAGGTTTAATCCAGTATCAGTCTGTTTTGTACCCTTGCTATATACAGTGCCCAGACAAGGGAACAGAGATGCATTTAAGAAGTACATGGCTATAGTCAACTTGCATTTGGAAGTGAAAAGAAGAAAAAAAATAAATACGTCTCAGACTATATATAATTAACAAGAAGGGAAGTTTTCTTGTTTGAATTGACAACAAGACTGTGCCTTGCGAAAGCAGAATCATTTCATACAGCCCAAGACAGCTTAAGTTTGTTTAAAGGAGAAGACTGAGACTGTCTCTTTGCCAGATTTTTTTTTTCCATGTAACTGCAGAGTGGGAACATACTTAGGTAAACAATAGCTATTTTATTTAGCAAAATTGTGGCTTCAGGAGATTGCCTTCTTGTGACTTTTTTTTCCCCACAGACAAAAATTCCAAGTGCTTTTCAATATATGAATTGTGAAATATTGAGCTTTTCTGCAAGATCACTTGAAAATCTATTTCAAGGTCCAGAGCAACAGCTGTCCCAATCAATGTGTGCTCTTCTGAATATGTTCCTCTATAAAAACAGGTAGAGAAATTAGAAAGTGACGGATAACTTTGATAGCAGTAGGTAAGGTATGGCAATAAAAGTGAAGTTAATAAAATAAAGCCCTGAAATGTACAGAGTGTCACCCTAGACCCAGGATAAATTAGTTTGTGATTCCAACTTGGCTGGAAGAAAAAGTGTGTCCTTTAAGTGAGCTGGCGCATATGCAGTTTGTTTTGCTTTTGCTTTGCTTTGGTGTGAAATTGTATTGCCATTAGTAAAGCTGGGTATTGATTTGGGGTTTTTTCCTCTCTCTTCTCTTTTTTTAATTTTTTTTCCCCCTCTCTTAATCTTGGGCAGTTTGTGCTTTCTCTCATCATCTCAGTTCTCTTGGAAGGGGGGGTTAGTTCTTCCCTCACTCCCATGCACTGGCCAGTTTATCATTTGCCCAGCTCTTTTCTATTTGACATCGTGTTTGCTAGTTTTGGGGAGGTCATTCCCCTACTCCTCTTTCTCAGATTCGGCGCCCACTTTGATCTTTTTTAGAAGCACACTATCAGCACTTGCTTATGGTAGAAATCGCCTCCTTTTAGTTCAGAAAACATTGTTAGTGTTCTAGCAATGCTGGGAGGGCTTTCATCTCCCTGTGGAATCTCATTAGCTTTACATTACAATAGGAACAGCATATGCGCAACTCTGCCAAAGTGGCCAGTCAATTTAAATTTGTTAATAGCCGTATTTTTTTCAGCAACTTTCTTCAGTGCCAAGAGAAAACAACTTTGTTGTTCAGGAAAAAAATATTACAGTCTGTTAGAAGTAGAAAGACAGCAGAAGGAGAGCGGCTGCTCATAAATATCTTCAGAACTTTCTATTCTTTGACATGTCTGGTACTATTCTATAAAAGCACTATCTTAAAAGAAAAAAATTCATATAGCTAGTAGGGCTTGGATTACAGTCATTTCTGAACGCTACATGAGATGCGTTTAAAAGAAATTACTGATTTGAGTTATGCTGTTCTATTAATACACAGCTAATCACGTTATTTCTAACTTTTTTAAAATGTTTTCAGTGGTAACGTATAAATGGCTTAAGCAGGCTGAGGTCCATTTTGTGAATATTTTTGCAAACTCACTAGAATGTGCACAGTCCCAAAAGTTTTCCCTTCCAAATGTCAATCTCATGTCCGTATTCACGCTGAATGGAGCTGCGTTCGGAGCGAGGCATGTGCACCAACGATGGCGAGCACAATTTGTGTCTAAAATTGTAGTATAACTTAAAACTGGATTCAGTGTAGGACAGACTGATGTGATGTAGTGTTCTGCGGAGGAAGTTTGTACGGTGTGAATTAGAGCCTGTCTATACATGGATTTATTCAGGAATACATCTTCCACAGATTCACCTCCCTGAATAGCTTCAAGCACAAGGCTCTCTTTCTCTAGTAAAAGTTCTGAATGTTTCAGCACAACTCACATCGCTGAATTCCACTAAATACAAATCAGGAACAAGTGGAGTTAGCTGGGAATAGCAATTGTAATTTCAGTTCACATTTTATCTTACTCAAAATTTACTATAGTATATAGACAAGCCCTGGGAAATACATAGCCAAGCCCTGAGAAAAGCACTGCTTCGCCATGTTAGAACTAGAAAATACAATTTAATCACTAAGTAGACAATCACGTACTTTGCTGGATGCTTTCACATTACTGATGAGGACCATTTTTTTACAAGTTACAAGAACCCTCATGGTTGTGTTGTCGGAGTTCTTTCATAGTCCAGACTAAAGAATTTTGCCAGTAATTTTTGCATTAAGCCTAGGACATCTGAGAAACAGCAAGCTGTTGACTGTGATAATAATTTAGGAAGTTCTAAACGTACAGCTGACAGGCTGAATACTGCTAGTGAATTGTATCATAGCAGTCAGAAAGTGCCCACTTCCAGAATAATTTTAAAATGGTAATGATTTAAAAAATAAATAAATATCAAAGCATTGGTTGGTTTTTCTGAGTTTTTCTTTAATTATTCTTATTATAAATATACCTTTTATATGTATTCTGTCTAGCTGTGATTCCCAGATGTACGATATTGTTATGGCTCTGTCTGGGAAATTAAAAAGCTTTCTGTCAGAAATCTTTTAGTAATGCAAGTATTTATAAACCATAATCATATTGATTAATTCCTGGTTTCAAAGGAAATGAAACTGAGAGCTCAATTCCTGTTTGTTCAGTGTAAGGAACCTGAACCAGGACTACAAGAGTTAAATATTTTAAGTTTTCCCATTAAAAAAATGGAGAGGAACATACTATTTTTTTCTGTTAAAATGCATTTTCAAATTGAGGTCTTTTATCCTGGTGTTTTGGGTTTTTTTAATACAACAGACCAAAACCAAAGTTTTGGGTTTTTTGGAAGTCATAATCTCTACTCAAAGAACATAGTCTTCCAGAAGGATTTAATTTAGCTACATTATTGACAATGGGTTTTCTTTTGTTGAGCAAGTCAGCCAAGCTTAAGAAAATACATTGTTTATAAACAATGACCAAAGCAAAAAATGGGAACAAAGAAAGAGAAGACCAAAGTGCTTTCCTCTGACGTGATTTGTTTAGTGATGTTGCTTGTTTGCGATTTCACAGAACATGTGAGATTTCAGTCACAGAAGCATAGATTCTGCACTTATGCTGTAGACATTTGAAAGTTAGGCAAATAATTTGCAATAGATGCTTTTATTTTATATGGTACAGAAGATTTATTCTTTTCCTTTTTATGGCTCAGTTGGTAGCCCAAAGTGGGAGCAAAGCACATTAGTTCAGTGTTGTTCCAGGTGGCGTAGAGCTGGATGCCTGCCCCATCACTTGGCTCACATTAGCCACCGGTTTAGATTCTTTTACCAACACTATTAGCTTTTATCATGTTACGAACTTCCAAAGGTGTGTTTGATTTCACTGTATGCGTACAAAGTTATTTATCATGATTGCTTCAGCTGATTCTTGTATGAAGTTGGTAGAGGGAATGGCAGCTAGCTGGCAAAAGCTACACAAAATTACTTTGAGAATGTCTTCACACTCATGTAGTCTTTGGTTTGCTACTTCCCCATGGAATTCATACTGTTTTCCTACAGATTAACAGTGCTTTGTCTGAAATACAGAATGAATAAGGGTATATTTGTCTTTTCATCTGATACAGGTGACAGATCATGCGACCACTGCTCTACTGCACTACCAGCTGCCTCAAATGCCAGATGTGGTGGTCAGATCTTTCATGGTAAGTGTATTGCAAAATACGTTTTTCCAGATTCCTTACAGTGATTCATGTTAGGCAGATCTGATGCAGTTGCAATTTCCCCTATTTAAACAAGCTAGACAATAGAGATTGACAGTAATTCTTTGTATCTCATACCTGGAAGTGTATGGGAAGTGGTGTGCATTATTTGGAGAATGATGAGAGGCAGGAACCTGGTGGGGAAGAGTCCATTTTGCTCTATCCACTTTCAGCCCAAACTTTGTTCCTAAGGAATTGCATGTACTCGCCCAGCACAATGGCAGGTGGTTTTGAGAATCGAGGAAATGCTTACTGAAGCGTTCAGCTGTTTTCTTACTGAATTAAATTAATCGCATACTACTCTACCTTGATATGCAGATTTAAGTTTATCATCTTTAATGCTGTTTGTATTTCGAATTGTGTTTGTGACATAAACTTAGATATAAGCAGCCCTGTTAATCAGAGGGTGAGAACAAGGGTTTATGATTCAGAATTCCTTCCACCAAGATGAATTTTGGCAGTGGAGACTCTTGCTGTTCTCTCTGCTGCCTTCTCCCAAAGGCGGCTTTTGGGAGAGGTTTTCTCTGCAATTCAGACTTTTTCCTTCATTTACTTCCATTACGTTACCCCGTCACCTGGGGCAATTTAACTGATACTTTTGAAAACAAACATCTACTTTTGCCATTCGTAATCTTTAGGTTTGTGCAGTATCATTAGTTCTGTAATACCTTTAATTTCCACTGTGTAATTTCAGAACAGTCAGGCTCCCTTACTTGCTGTGCTGGTTTGTTTATTTAATAAAAAGGCCACTAAGATGAGAGATTTGCGAAGGTCTTTTCTCCTGGAGTGCATCTTAAAATAATAGGTTTTGAAAGGCAAAAGCAACTCTTACAGGTCAAATTCATGTTCAACATGTTTCTGAAAATTAATGTTTAATAGAATGGGTAGTACGATTGTTTAAGCCACGAACCTGCCTTATTGATTTGATAAAACACTACTAAAACTTTTAACAAAGCAAAACCAGATGTACACCAGAAGTGTCAATATGTTGGTCCTTTCACATGTCACTTGGGCAATCCACATGGCAGGATGTAGTGAAGCTCTAATTTTCTGATGGGAATGAAGAACACTTCTTTTTTTTCTTTCAACAGATGTCTCAAGTGCACAATTTAACTTCATTTACCTATTTTTGTGTTACGGTTCAGAAAATTCGATTTCTCTGTAGTCCAAGCAAAGCCCATCCAAGCTGAAGTAAATAACAGCAATTTACTTGTAGTGTTCTGTTGCCCTTGTCCACATATTTACTGCTAAACCCAGAGAAGATCTCGTTCTTTTGGAGGAGAGTTATTGACGGCCAAAGGTTTGGTTGCTATAGAGAAGGCTCTGATGAAGATGGAAGGATTTGTTTCAATAAACTCAGCTGACCTCTTCTTCAGAGAACAATTTTCTCTTATCGATGTAATTCAATAGGACATTAAATGACAAGATTCATGTGCATCCTTCACAGTATAAATCTGCTGGTCTAGGTGGTTTTTAGTTGCGTATCTCCTTGAGTTTGGAATTGAGTTATGCAATGCCCATTGCTGTGTATGACGATGGGAACAATCCGCTTTGGAGGCAGGAACTTCACATAGGAACACCTGAACTTACTGTGTTGCTCAGCGCTAGCCTTTTATATACATATATATTTATCAGTGTAATCAGATTTAAAATGGTACGGTATTTTTATGACCAATGAGTATTGATCTTAAAATGTCATTAGAGAGGAAGTTAGTTAGCTTGCCGTGAAAGTCCTTATATCTTCAGCTATGAAGATTTCAGACCGTTGCAGTATGATTGCAGCAGGGCTGTGATAGATGATTATAGGAAGAGTCAAACCAATATTCGGTTGAAGAAGGTACCCATCAAGAACAATTACATTCCAGTAAAAATATGAGGAGCGTTACAGTATTTGCCTTCCATCGTGATTCTCTAGCTGCAAATACCTCCTGCTCAGAGTGCATGAATTTCTATTAACAATTTCGCTTAAGTGACTAAAAAAGCAAAAGATGATGAATAAAGTGGGAATTCAGCTATACAGTGACCTTGTAATCTTCTACATGTTTCTGTTTATAAAATCACTGTATACCTCACTGGGGCCTCGCCAAAGTACAGTCCCTGTCCTTGCTATCGGTTTGACAAGAATGATGACAAAGGGGAACGTTCATATCCAGTTTTCTTAATTTCTCTCCCTTTTCCTTTTAGACCTGGTTACGAAGTTACATAAAGCTGTTCCAGGCTCCGTGCCAGCGCTGCGGAAAGTTTCTGCAGGATGGCCTGCCACCCACATGGAGGGATTTCCGAACACTTGAAGCTTTTCATGACACTTGCAGGCAATAGTAGCCCAGCCATTGATAACGCAAGGAGTGAACACTCTGGGGCTTGGATGAGAGCTGAGGGTTTAATAGGTGGTTCCATTTCTGAACTTTTCATCCTGTACTAAGTAGTGAGGTTGCACTAATACACGTGGCTATTTAAAAGCCGTCAGTCTGCAAGGAACATGCGAGTCTGCTACGTTTTGAAGAACATGGTAAGAAGCTGTGTGAGATCACTTTGAAATGGTATGTCTGGGGAGATCTGACAGTAATAATCATTATTCTAAACGTTAATGAAAATACCAGTGTACAGTTTGTGTTTTATGACAGAATTTGCAATGGTGAAGACTTTTATAAGCTTGAAATAAATTTTTTATTCCAGAATTCGTGCGATTTATTTCATTATTTGATCAACAAAATCCTTGGTTTCAGTGTGGATTTTTCAATGCTGCTCTTTCCTTTAGAAAAACTGGAAACATTTAAACATGCATGCTGATATGATGGGGGGAGGTTGTTGTTGCAAGGCTGCGTATCTGAGTGCCGGTCTTTTTCTGGAAGAGATTATGGCATTGATTAAACATGGAATTTCAAAGGCATGTGGCAGCTTGGAAGATGCAATGTACTTTTCTAAGGCGGGGGGAAACAGATGTTTCCCTTTACTAAAATTGTAATGAAGAATGTTAGCAAAATCTGCATGTATTAAGTGGTTAGAAAACGTGTGATGAGCAGTGACAGTGTGTATAATTCGTCATGTTTTAGAACTGAAATTAGTAAAATAATTCAGCCCTCAAGCACAGCTTCTGCAACACAGACACATACAGCACGTTTCCTAAATGATTTAAAATTTACGTGCAGCACTCCAGCAAAGAGTAAGATCCCTCCTGGGAACCGTTGGACTTGCGATGGATGGGAGTGTTGAGCTCCTACGAGCCCCAGCCAATTTTTCCTTCACCCCAAGAGCGGGAAGGTCCCTGGTCCTGTCCCAGCTGAATGCTCGCTGGCCTGGGGTTAAGTGTCTTCTCTGGTATTTTCTTGAGGACTGTACATTTTTATCTGTCATCTCCTGATAGCCAATTTGATTAATTCAACTGTCATCGCCGCTAGCGCACCCTTGTTTCCTTTATAAGCCACAAAGGCTTCGGTAATAAGCTCGGGAGGTGGTAAGGGGAGGTCTGGAGAAGTTTTGTTGCTCGGTTAATTTTCAAATAAATCAACATTAAGGTATTGTGCTGCAGACTAATTTTTGAGGTTCCTTCTGCCTGTGTGAAAAGCTTCGGTTGCAAAAAGACATCCCTCTCAGAGACTTTGCTGATGGCAAGGGTTGGTTTGATTTTCAGCAAGGAACATCGGGTGAAGTTAATCATGTTTAATGAAAAGAAGGGGGTGGGGGGGACACAAAAACAGGACAGGAAGGGGAGGGACCCTTTTTTTTTTTTGCAGCTGACTGAAGTAAGGTGTTCAGAGATTTTCAAAGCACTTGTTTAATTTGAACCTACAGCATTTATGAAACAGTCCGTTTCATAGCTGTGGAAACTGAAAAATGAAGAAACTTGAGTATCGCCCTGTACTTGCTGAGTTAACTGTGTTTGCTGGTGACATAAAAGACTGAGCTCCCAAAGACAGAAGCTCCTCCTGCCAGGACGACGGGTAATGTGGGAATTTCAGCTTTCTGGGTATGGAAATCCATGCAAGACTGGCTCGTATCGAAGAGAGGGAAACTTGGAAGAAAATACCCATTTATGACTTCCTTTGGAGGCACGACATTGTGCATGAAGAATGAGTGTTTGGGGATGTTGGTAAGTGAGATGTGATGGGGTTTTTTCACTTTTTTTTTTTTATTATTATTCTTTCCAGTCACCAAACAGAGCCATGGCCATAGCAGTGGGATAATGGCCATTTTAAATCCAGCTGCAGTTGAATTACCTAATGAAAACTTGTCGTGCTATTATTTGACCCAAGTAGCCTTCCTGGTACAAAGATCACCCAAGACAGAACAACGTATGCATCTTAGATGAGAGAGCGCCTTGTAAATAAGCAGCCCTGCTTTCCGTCCCGTTACTGTACTAATTAGAAGGCCTGGGTTTCTGATAGTGTAAGCAATTTTGGTTTTGTTAATAAAAAGGTCATAATATGGTATCCAACCTGATCTAGGTACTGCTGTCTGCTCCCTTCTGTTTATACTTAAATAATGGTGTAGAAAGCAAATCCTGAAGTTCACAAAAGTATTGTGTGTGGAATCAAGTCTTGGCACTTGGAGATAATTAGTTGCAGAAAACAACGTCAACCAGCCTGTGTGTTAATTGGGCCTGAAATTTTAATCCTGTAATTGGCGAGCCTGATGGAGGGTCATAAAATTCACACTAGGTACCTCAGTACAAAAATAATTGTCTTACGGAAGCGCAACACAAACCTGTTTGTCACGTTCTTTCCCCCAGAAAACCCGCAGTAGGAGGGAATCTTCCCCACTTCAGAGGCGCTGGGAGAAATGGTAATTTCTATCCCTGCGAGCCTTTAAGTGCCACGTGTTGGAATATTTCCCTTTTGGGGAATGAAATTCAACTGTCTAAATTCTTCTAAAGCTGCCGAGTTTCAGCAGTTTGGTTGCAGCATGTGCTTGTCTCCGGTTACTGTCTTGCGCCTCTGAGCGCCGGGTGCCGGTGCCTCATTACTGCCGAGATGGGGATTTCCAAGGCAAACAGAAACTTGCTCTGACTTTTGAATGTGAGGAAGAGAAACCGGGAGATTCTAACCAAAAATCCGTTCTCACAATACAGCATTTTGGTGTTCTTCCACTACTTTGTAGCTTGGATACTGGATGTTATTCTATGTCTTTTCCACCCTTGGTTATAAAAGGAATGGGTGGCAAAAAGCAGTTCAGTTGCAGGATGAGCAACCTTACTTTTTTTTATGGTTGGAATTTGTTGCAGATTTTAAAACCGCTCATATCTTTAAGGCAGTCAGCAAGGACCGGGATCCCTGAAGAGTGGTTGGCTCTCCCCTCCTCTGGAGCATTTTCTAGAACCACATTGCTCCTCATGCCCGTTTCTGCAAGGGAAGCACAACTGCGGAATTGGTAGCAGCCAAATATAACAGAGAGAGAGAAAAAGAAACTAATCTACATGCCGAAACAGCAGTGCTGCTTTTAGTGGCTCGGGCTGTATGTGTTTTAGAGCTGCATCCTTCCAGCATTGTTGGTTACGGTGCAATTATGTGTTAATTTCACCGAATACTGAGGAAGATGCTTCACCCTGTTCAGTACCATCTTGGTATCGCGTTCCCTGATCAGAACACGCCGTATTCTATCGCATCCCTGATGTGAAGAAATCCCGTTTCATTTTCCCATGTGCAAACCCCACCTACTGCGCTTGTGGCGCTTGCAAGTGCTAAAGGTTACAAAATCCATCTTTTCGCTAAGAAAGCAACTTAATTAATGGGAAAGTTTCCCTCGTGAAGGGAACCCGCAGCAGATAGGCAGTGCCTATTGCAGCCGGCTCCCCTCTTCCCTCCCAGCACCCCTCCCCAAAACACTTTTAATTTCTCTGCCAATATTGGACAAATGTAACAGGCTGACTTTTTAATTTTCTACTCCCAGGTCTCCCTCGTCCCCTCATGCATTTTTCATCACAGCTCATGGCTCCCTCCCTGCCTGCCCTGTGAACAATATTGATCGACTGATTAAGCCATCAAGCCATGGCAAACAACTTTAATTTTCTAACCAAAGCCTTTTTGTTCTCTTCTCTTTCTTCTATATTTGTTGCCTTCTTGCAAAGTTTTTTTAATGTCTGCTTGGAAACAAATACATTTTTTTAAATTAATCCCTAGGTTAATTGGGAGCTGCGCACCACCGAGAGCAACCCACGTTACAATATTAACCCAGAAAATGTAATAAAGGAGAGCAGGAAGCACTAGGCGGGATCCCCTGTTTCAAAGCCAGAATCGTTCCTGCCCAAGCTTTTGGAGAAGGGCTTAAATAAGACTTTAAAGTGCTCGCCTTTTCTCTTTGGTCTCTCCCAATAGCCTTATCATAAATGTTACTGGGAGGAGAGGAGCGCCCCCGCAGCGGTACGGCACCCCTGGCCCTACCTCCGGCACCTGGGCTCTGGGCACCCGGCTGCGCTTCTGCAGGTTGTTGGACCACAAAGTGCGCTCTCAGCTCAACCCACCGATCATCGGGTTTCATCCACGCGGCTGCCTGCATGCTCTGAAACCATAAGAGTTCCTGCAAGTACACGTGAGGCCCGGTCCGTCTTGTAGAACACTTCAAAGCCATGATGATGATAAAGTGAGAGGAGATTCATCTGACCTGAATCCCAGGGCTGGCAGGTGGGTAAACGCATCGCTCTTGCAAACTCGTTACGTGTGGTTTCAGCGAGGCTTGTCAGAATCGCTCGGTGGGTTTGCAAATTGCTTCTCAAGGTAAAAATGCAGCTTAAATATTAGGGTATTTGTCTCTCCCTGGAAGCCTTAGAGCTCTGCATCAGAGTGGTGCTGCAGTCCGGTCTCAGGAGCTGGTCCTTCGGGTAGCACCGAGCCGGGAAAGCACGAAGGGTGAACCGTGGCGTGTGTTGAGATCCTCATCTGAGGGTTGGCTCGACTGCTTGTTCCGGTGTCTCCAGGTCTGTGAATTACAAAAATGAACAAAAGCGTTCAAAGGAACCGGGCTGCTCTTGATGCTGGAGGGTCTGCATAAAGGAGGTGCCAGGACCAGGCGCCGTTACGCCCCCATACCTCCCCTGGACTATTCTTTCTACTGGTGCTGAGCTGGGAATCGATCGCTCCTTGCGCTGTACCGATACACGCAAAGGGCCGAGCCCAGGAGGTGGGAGATGTGACTCCTCGTGCTCACAGCGCAGTGGTTGAGCAGGAGGCTCTGGTGTCTCATTCAGTAGCTGTTATCCACCGCTGCGTGGAAACCTCCAACGTTTCTATTGCCGTCCGCACCTCTGCCCGTGTGACCTTATTACAGTCAGCCTATACATTTAGTTCAAAAATATGCAATAGGGTGACAGATCAGCCTCACGGCTGGCTCTTGATGGAGGTTTCATCAGTGAATTTAGCACCTAAATCCATGTCCCGGACTCCCTCCCCCGGCTCCGCAGAGGAACTGGCTGCTCCAGCAGGTTTGGACCTCACAGTCCGTGCCAAAATCTCCAGTTCCCCTGGTTTAACGCGAATACACCATCACTAGGCAGGGCGTTTGTTCTTCCAAACTCACCCGGTGTCCTTCAGAAGAGGAGATTTCCTGCAAGTAAACGAGGGAAGTGTCGGCTTCGGCAGGGCTTCTCCCCCTCAGAACCGGGCAGTTTTGCCCGTGGTCGCTCGCTGGTGGGACGCAGCCGGGGCCGGGGGGGAGCCGGCTGTTCTGTGAGCGACGGCTGGTGCCGAGCCGTCGGGGTTGGTGTCACCTCTCTTGCTTTGAGGGACTCTGATTTCAATACCAGATAATTAGTTCCTATAAAGACGTGTGTCTGTCATGAACTTGTTAGAATTTTTGAGTTCGTCTTTTTTTCTTCGCTTTTAAGCCCAAGTGATCAAAACAAGAGACATCTCCAGATGTGCTCCTTGTTAACACGAGGAGAGGTCAGGGGTGTATATGCCTTTGCGGCAACCGGGGCTTTTTTATCATCTGGCATTTTATCTTCTGTAGAGCTCAACAGTGGCACTAATACCTGATTACCAGGTTTGTGTCATGAAAATGAAAGGGGAGGGGAAGAGGCAAAAAAAAAAAGGACGACGACACAGGAATGTAAATGGTCTTTTATTGTAGGTTGAATTGTGAGAACCCAGGGACAGCTGAGCATTTCTCATTTTATTTACTCTTTTGTGTTAATAAGGAGACTAATTGAAAATGAGAGTCCCTGCAGTTGGTAATAGAGAGGTTTGTGCTGATCAAAAAGTTGCTTTGAAAACCAGAGGGCTGGGATCAAGGACGGAGATGTTCTGTTATTCAGATGCTGAGATTTGAGTTTAAAGATGCCCGTGTGCACCACGCTCGGGTCTGTCCCTGGTCAACATCTCCGACAAATTCCTGCACATCAGATGAGGAATATTTCCAGAAAACAACAAATATGTGAAAAATATTAATGGTGAGATTGGTTTGAATTCATAAGAACAAAGATTTGCATCAAGAACGTGATTATAAGAGTTACACTCGTGAAAGAGTAACGCAGGCTGGGATTTATCTACCCAATTACAATTGACCCATGGTACCAACATTTCAGCTATTGAGTTTTCACAACAGGCTGCTCATTCGGCACCCGCAGGTGAAGAATTATTAGCAGGAAATTTCACCGTGGCCTTGGTATAAAAATAAAATTGGTAGCGGGAAGAAGCAGCCTGTGCTTGTGCAGCACTGCCATGCCCTTGGCTCTCACCATCTGCATTTCCTGCGTGCGTTTGGGGTTTATTAAGGTATTTTTAGCCCTTTTTCTTTCCTTATAGCCTCGCTACTGTTGACGATCCCTCTTTAAAATGCTAAGAAGAAAGCAGGAGCCTTTTTTTTTTTTATATTATTTTTTTATTTAAAGGCACTGAAGTCCCACCAGCCTGGGCTCCGGGATGACAATGGGGCTGTGGCTTCCCCTTGGTTCAGAACAATCTACAGAGCAGCCTCGGGGGGAGGTGACCTGTGGACACCGCTCGTTTTCTGCCGGATGAAAAAAACAGCCGGTCCTCGATTCCGAGAGCTGAAGAGGCTGGAACCCGCCGGGGGACCTGAAGGAAAGCGAAATGTCAGCGGAGAATGGCAGAGAATGGAAGCTCTGCCCAGGAGCTGGTGGTTCTCCGCATCCCGCTGGAGGGAAGAAAGCTGGGCCCCGGGGGGGTGAAAGAGCCTGGCCAGTCCCCGGGGTCAGGGTGAGCCGGGGGCAGGTGGGGTCCCAAAACGCTGGATTTGAGCAAGAATCGCTAAGACAGGACCTTAACGGGAGGCTTAATTACATTTTGTTTTTTCTCTGAGTTTTCACCCAGCTCCTGTAGAAATCCTCCTCTTGTGATAAATTCCTCCGGAGCCAAGAGGTGACTCTGTTCCGATGAAACGCTCGCTCACTTCCAACCCCCTTCTTCCTAAATTTCCCAAAACCTAGTTTTCTGACTCAGATGTGCCCCCAGCTGCGGGGAGGGAGGGAAACTGTCCCCGTCCTTCACCTCAGGGTCTGTTCTGCCCAGGCGCAGCCGGGGTTCACCTCGGAGGTTCGGATGCCAATGGCCCCTCTGCATCCACAGCGGGGAGTGATTGATGCCGATGTACGATGTGCTCCTGATCGTACCCTCCCACTCCATTCCATTTCCACCACTGCACGTGGTTTTGAGGCAACAGCCAGGGAAGATTACAGTCAAATTAGATTCTTTGTATTAAATATTTTTCTCCTACTGAAAAACAGGAGGAAATTAAACTGAGAGTATTTAACAAAACATGCCAAAAAAAGAAAGCTGTTAAGCTCTTAAGATTTTCTTTTTGTTTTTCCCCGTTCACCTCACTATACTCGCATAATTACAGACGCGCGTGAAATTAAAACTGCAAATTGCTGGTGTAAGACAATGGCGAAGTCGTGCCATGAAACATTTAAAATTACTGCCATAGGACATTTTTCCATCCTTAAAGGGGCAGTGGGTGAGCAGGAAGGAAGAAAATTCCTGCTCAAGCTCTGCTGGCAACTGTGCTAATTGTATTGGGAAATTAGGGATGAGCTCTCCGGTATTATCCCAGCTGTTAGTAGTGTGTAGGGGATACTGCCCTCTGCAAGAAAGAACCTCCCATACTCGCTCAAGAGCTGTAAAACTGTACATTTTCTTCACAAATTTAGCTCTTATCCTCAGGTTTACTCCCACATTTGACATCTCAGTTTCCAAAGCAGTTTGTTTGCTGCTGTTAATAATTCTTTTCCTTGTTTTACTCTTAGTGGACTGTTACAAAATTCAGCAAAAAGGTTGGTATTTCTTTTTCATCTAAGAACGTTTTTAAAAGGTTTTCTTGAGGATGGGGGAAGGGGCTGGTTCACCACTACTTAAAAAACAAACACGGGCCTTTTCCGAGCGGGCTCCGAACTAGAAAAGAGCTGAGTTCTCTCTTTTTTAATACAAGCCGCCTTATAGCACAAGGTAGAGAAATCGATAGTGCCCTCACCCGAGTTATCAGAAGCGCTGAAAATATTTATCATTAAATAGTGGTGATAGAAACAAAAAGTAACACCTTCGTCCCTGGAGACTGAAAGTGGATTTACTTCATTTTCCCCAAGTACGGTGCTGTCAGAGCTCTGTGCGAGCACTGTGTGAAAACTACTTGATAGAGGCGCAGTATGGAAAAAGTAAAGGTTTTAAAGGGCATTCAGAAAGCAAAGTAAGTAATTAAAAAAAAAAAAAAAAATCTCAGAAATTAAAACCCGCCTCTAAGTCACTGATTTGCAAACTGCATTTTTAAATCGGTGCTGCCAGCCAAAACTTTCTGTTGAAATACTGCTCTGGTTTCATGCAACTTTAATTCTGTTGGTTTACCAGCTTTAGATAAACCTGTTCCTTTTCAGGCTCTTCTTCCAAAGAAATAACTTACACATCCGGATACCTGGCATTTTGTCCTCTTCCTCCGCTGTTTTGAGGAAGCTCCATAAACCGGGCTGCGTTTGCTATTCTTTCTTATTGGACTCAAGGCCGCCAGCGCTGAAGAGTCTGCTGGCTTGCAGCATCCTTCCAGGCCAGTTCCGAGGTGGGTTTTGGCACATGGGCTCGGCTTCATCCTCCGGGTCTGCGCTTGGATTTCAGCAGCATTTCCCTGTGCTCAGGGTCTGTAGGATAAGAATAATTCCCTGGTTTTCATTACAACAGGCAATGCTGGTTTTTTATTGGCAGTGGAAACTCCTATTTCTTTAAAATGTAAATTCTGAAAATAGTTATATATTTATCTTTCATCCCTGAGGTATTGCGGGCTTTACAAACCCTTTTTAATCTTGGATTGATTGATGTCAATGGGAGTTTTCCACTGGCTTCGATAGATCTTGGACCGGTCCCAGGGTGCAGCAATCCGACCATGCCTGGGAGGGAATGCAGCAGCTGTTACCCCTCCTGAGGCGATGCTCTAGGACAAGCGGAGATACTTTATCAGGCTGAATAAAATAGAGGTAGCTGTTGTGGGCGGGCATCTGTGAACCCCTGAAGCAGTAAGAGGTCGGAGGTGGGTCCGGGCAAAGAGCCTGGATCCCACCGTTGGTGTAGTAACACCTCCAAGGGTGTCACCTGCGGCCCCTGCCTGCGCGCGGGATGTGCTGGGGGACCGAGGCTCAGCAGAAGGGGGTGACGGGGACCTCCGGGACGGCACAGGGGCACTGGAGAGGTGACGTGCTCCGAGGGGCGTCCGTGGGGTCTGGGATAAGGGCTGCTGAATGAGGAGGGATGAACTGGGTGATGCTCATCCCCCCTGGTTGCATTGCGTGGGAAGAGGGAACGAAGCCGGGGGGAGAAAAAGAGAGAAGGGGGGGACAAGACCTCAAGAAGAGGGGTGTGGGGGGTCACTCCATGGGGGGACTTGACCCCCCCGCGTTGCCCCACGTGGGCAGGGAGGTGTCAGGTCCCCGGTACAGGGGAGAGGTGCACTGGACCGTCCTCTTTTCCAACCGCTGTTTGTAGAAAGGTGTTTCTCCCACCAGGATTTAATTATACCCCGTTAAAATGTCTCCACAGTGTGTTTACACCACTAGTTGAAGAAACAATGCTGTTGTGTGTGGGGCACGTACTTATATTTGCTCAGGGCCCGGCTTACAGAAATATCCTAATGTGTGGTGTAATATAGACATAAATCACACCACCTTTTTGTGACATGCTTGGTCAACCTGTGCTACAGATCCCCCCGCTGCCCCCACCCATAATGATCTGCCCGTCTGCCGCGCAAGATTAATGGTGGCCAGTTGGAGAGCATTAAGATGACATTATCTCAAAAGAGAGCAAACGCCGTTTGAATTAAGGATTGTAATGGGATTGACATTCCCGGTTTCTGTGGGAAAAGGTGACTGACTGCTTGTGCCCATGGAGAAGCCCCTGGTGCACAGGTTGGCATTAAACCTGGCCCGCAGCACGGTCTTTTGCTCAGAGAGGTGGTGGTTTGGCCTCAGGGCCAGGACGGCACCGGCGGGGCCAAACGGTGGCCCAGCTCCACGGAATGCTGAGGATTCTCAGGCGCATCACCCCAGGGGTCCTCAACACCGAGATTTCACATGCGTGGGACTAACAGGGACCTTCCCACACGCAGCTCTGTGTGAAGAGCTGATAGATTTTCTGTTAAAGATCTAAAAGCCAAGGGGTGAGACCCCAAGAGACGCTTTAAAGCCACCACCCTCCTTTCACACGCTTTCCAGAAGCTCAGCACAAGCCGAACACGCCGTGATTTTCTCTCCTCTCGGCGCCCTCCCCGTTCCTCGGCTCTGCTTTGAGGACCTTTGCTCAAAGGTAACTCCACGAGACGCCGATGTCCTCTACGTGTCCTGCTCTGAACTATTTGGTTGCAGCTTTTTCTCCCAAGCTCGGTGCTAAAAATACTTTAAAGGTAAACCCTGGGGTGGCTCTTTGCACCGACTCATTCTCCTCCTGCCTCCTCCTTCCCAGGCAATTTCCCCGCAGCCGAGCTGCCTCTTTTATCCCGGTGGAAAGGCGGTATTGATCTCGCCACTTTACAAAGGGAGGGGAAACACGGCCCCTTTCATCTTCTCCTTGCATAGACTGATCCCCTTGTCCGGTTTGTGTTTGATGGTGGGAGGATTTTAATCCAGAAGGATTGGAAATCTTTACCTGATCAGAGAGTCCCCCCCTGCGCGGCGGGGGCTTCGGGTGGGGGCTGCAGGTGGAAAAACAGGGAAGCCAAAGGGATGCTCGGGCTCGGGAACCTCTCTCAGGTGTTTCTGGGGATGTAATTGCAAAACGAGCTCGGCCGAGCATTGTGTGGCATAAACCCTCGCACGGGACGGCTCCAGCCATCTCCTCAAATGAGATCCAAACACTTGTGTGTCTGTTTTAAACGCCCCCCTCCCCCTTCCCCTTCTGCTTCTTCATTAACTCAGTCATTTTTGAGCCTGAACACCCAAGCTGTAAATCTGAGGCCATTTAGCAGGTGAGGTGAACTGTGAAACGCAGATTTGCACAATTTGCAGATTGCTTGTTGAGGTGGGAGCTAATGCTGCTGACTCACGAGCTGCTGGGATGCTGCTGGCAATCCCTCCCCGCTCTCCAGCTATTTCCAGCCAGCCCTTCACCCCTCCCGCCTTTTGGCAGCGTCCAAAGTTTATTCCAAGAACAGAAGTTTTCTGAATCCAGCAGAACCACCTGTTTTTCCCCCAGATGGTGCAAATACACTGTGGCCTCTTCCAGGCCCCGGCCCCAAGGCTGCGTTTAGGTGGTCTGGGCTCAGAGCAGCAATTAGTATTCAGGCAGGAGCGCCGGCGCTGGCGGGAGCAACGCCTCGGCTCCATCTTTATTCATAATCCCAAAGGTGTATTTGCTCCCCGGGTTTGGGATGCTGCAGTGCTGGAGGAGCCAGTTCCGGCCGAGCCGCAGAGGACCCCTCGAGCGCTCCAAGGCTCTGATGGTATTTAGCATTTTGGGATCATTCCTGTGCCCAGGCTCTCGCCCAGCCTGGGAGCGGCAGAAATACCCCCACCTCGGGGCTGGTGGGGCTCACCCGGGGAAAACCTTGTCTCGCAAGACCCTTTAAGTCTGTTTTCTCGGTTTTCTGTCCCCATCACAGCCACCTCTTGCCATCCCTCATCTCCGCACGCTGACATAAAACTGCCTGCAGGTATGAGCTTTGTGGTGGTTTCCATTGATCGCTGGGAACTCTGTTTCGGCGGCGGCGGCCGGGCAGGGGAGAAGGGTTTCCCTGCCCCGAGCATCGCTCCCGACGACCCTTCAGCTCCAGTGCCTCCCAAATGAGGGAAAACCACTTGTTCTTTCAGCCCAAGGGCCTTTTGTCTGAGCTCTGTGCAGAAACAGGGATTTTATTTTTTTTTTTTTAATCCCACTTCTTGCTGCAGTTTGCACCCTTCTCCCAGAGGATAACAAGCTCTGGAAGTTTAGCGATGTCTCCCAGGGTGAAGCCTGCGCCCCCTCTGCCCCCGGGCTGGGATTTGCTGGGAGAAGGGGGTGAGGGACACGATGGTCTCATGGAGAAGGTTTTTGGCCATGGCCTCCCCAGCTGGAGACACCACGGTGTCCTCAGCAGCCACAAAACAGCTGCCACGAGACAAACATCTCGTGAGCTCCATCCTCACGCTTGCCCAGGGAGAGGCAGTGATAGATTAATCTGAACAAAGATTAATCAATAATTTATGCTGGTGTTTTCACTCACCTGGGGCTTAGACAGACTTTGATATGATTTGATGGGGTCAGACCCACCCTGCTTTAATTAAATGTGATGCTGAAAATTAAAAGGAAAACCTATTGGTTACTGGAACTGAAATCAATCTGTGATCAGTAACGAGAGACTGATTAAAGAGGTGATGCCCGGGAACGAAAGGACAGATTCAGCAGACGCTTTCTGAAGGCCAGATTAGCGGGACATATTGAATGTAAATACACCTATTGGCGTTTTGTCATGGCGTGGCCTTTAGCGAGCGAGCTGTTCGTGTGCCGTGATAAATGGCTTGGCACCAGGGAAGGTGCTGCGGGAATTCAGGGCTGCACCGGCGGCTCTCCCGGAGCATCGCTGGGGAGGTGGGATGGGGACAGCGGGGAGGGGACCCCGGGGTGGAAGAGCTGAGCCCCGTACCCCCACCGCCCCCTCCTCGGTGGGGTAGAGGCAGGTTAAGGCAGTGGGAAATGCGGTTTGTCTGGGGTTTTGGCAGGGAGTTGCCTGCCAGCGGGGTGCTGCAAAGGCAAACTCCAGCAGGACCCCGGGCATGGCGGGGGTCAGGGTCTGGGTCTGGGTCTTGCTCCTGCTCTTGCCTTGCTCTGCGGCTGCCGAGCCGCGGTTGGGCTCTGCAGAAACGGAGATGCAGCGGCATCACAAAATACGCCCCGGACTGAGAGCAGGAGGGTGGTTAATGACGGACCCAGCGCTTTGCGGGGGCTAATTAAGCAGCCTTGCGTCCGCCCTGGCAAACGGAGGTGCTCTAGGAGGAGAGACGCTGCAGGAGGGAGGTTGAGACCAGAGCTCTGGCAGCACAAAGCGCGGGCTGGGGAAGACGGAGAGGCCAAAACCAGCGCTTTCAGGAGGAGAGGTCTTATCCCTGAGAACGGGGCAGGGGTTCGGGGCCCCCCAAGTGAATTGGGTCTGGTTGGTGGAGCTCATGGGAAAGGGTGCAGACACAGGGCTGGGCTCTTCCCTGCTGTCAGTAAAGACGTAAAATGCCCTGAAATTCAGAAATGATGGTGGGGAGGGATGCTTTCCTCTACTGAAACTCTCGCCTGTCTCCAAAGCAGCCGGGCAAGGCACTGAGTGAGCATGTCAGGGTGCTTTTCTGCGGTGCATCAGGCAGTGGGCTTGCAAGCGGCTCTGCCGTCCTGCCCAGAGCCCCCGCACCAGCATTGCCCAGCGCCGCTCCCCCCACAGCCCCTCCATCCAGAGCCGGCCTCGCCGCGGGGTGAGGGAAGAGCCGGGCCTCCAGATGCTGGAAGTGCTCCCGGTCGCCATTCGAAGCCTGGGGCATCCCTGCGTGCAGGGCATTGCCCATCTCTCTTTGCAGGGCTGGATTTTTCCTCTGAAAAGCAAAGAGAAAAATAAGCTGAAACGTTTCCTCTCTCTCCATCCCACCCTCAACCCTGTTCCATACCAGACAGGGGGACAAGAGGTATTTTTCCAGTCGCCGCGTGCCCCTGTCCTCCGCTCTCTTCTGCATCTGCGGGTCCATGAAAGACACCTGCAGAGCCCCGAAGAGACGGGGGACGGTGGGGCTGGGGCCGGTTCCTTCCCTCGGCCGCTGCAATTGCTCTTTTTTAACTCCCCTGTCGCTTTGCAGGGGATAGAGCCGGCAGGGAGGGAGGTGCTGGCTGCAGCCAGAGGTACGGGATTTTAAGAGTTTCAGAAGCTGCGGGCAGGAGATGGAGTCACCGTGGGCAGGGCAGAGTCGGGAATAAGGCGGCCTCGATTAGTGCCGTGCTGGTGGGAATAGGCTGGATTTGGGGGTGAGGAGGAGAAGCCTCCCTGGGAACAAGGTGACTTATGTGCTTTAAAATAAGCTTTTGCCATCAATTATTAATACGCAGGGTCTTGGAAGGAGCTCAGAAACGGGGCATGTGTGCGGGGCTCCATCAGCCTCTTGCCGACACAGCACCGCGGCCACACGGGGACAGGGAGGGGGCGAGGTGTGACATGCCAGCCGATGGACCCACCGGCCGCTCGGGGGGGGGGTTGGAAGCCGTTTCCTCCCCTGCCTGCCTTGTTGGGGCTTTGATTCCTCGCTGACAGCACGCTGAAGGATTGATCTGAGCGGGGATAAATAATTCATGAGGTTTTCTTCTTTTTTTTGGTTTTTTTTTTTTTGAGCAGCTGTGAATTTTGAGGCGCGAGCTCTGCACAGCAGAAGCTGTTGGGACTAAAAGAACAGTTTGAGGAGAAAGCTGTATATTTTTGTTGTTGTTGTCTGTTGCCATTTATAATTTCTAATCTCCTTTTTCTCCTTTTTTTTTTTTTTTAATTATTTCTTTTTTCCCCACCCAGACGTGTTTTGTTCCTCAGGCTCCCGGCAGGTGGCTGTGGCAGAGGCGGCATCCCACAGCGAGCGGGTGGTTCCACCAGCCCAGCCGTGCCAGGGCAAGGGAGCGAGTCCAGCGGAGACCACAGAGATGCTGGGAGGGCTGGAGCCCCCCTTCTATGGGGACAGGCTAAGAGAGCTGGGGGGGTTCAGCCTGGAGAAGAGAAGGCTCCAGGGAGACCTTGGAGCCCCTTCCAGTCCCTAAAGGGGCTCCAGGAAAGCTGGGGAGGGACTCTGGATCAGGGAGGGGAGCCATAGGACGAGGGGGAATGGTTTTAAACTGAAAGAGGGGAGATTTAGATGAGATATTGTGAAGAAATTCTTTGCTGTGGGGGCGGTGAGCCCCTGGCCCAGGTTGCCCAGAGAAGCTGTGGCTGCCCCATCCCTGGAGGGGTTCAAGGCCAGGGTGGACGGGGCTTGGAGCAACCTGGGCTGGTGGGAGGTGTCCCTGCCCAGGGCAGGGGGTGGCCCTGGGGGGGCTTTAAGGTCCCGTCCAACACAAACCACTCTATGATGTCTCAGTGCTGGGTGACACCATCCCTCTGCCTGGAGGGAGCTGCTTCCCAAGGGCATCCCCTGCCCACCTGCGCCCGGGGAGCTCCTCGCACCCGCCTCTGACCACTTGTGTCTGCAAAGCCCCTGCTGCTCCAAGCCCCGAAGTTCAGGGGGTTTGAATAACGCCTTGGTTTCTGCCTCACCCTCCTGGGCACCGCGGCTGTGGCTCGGCTCCTCCGCTGCCGTCTGCTCCCGACGGGCAGCACGCGGATGCCCCTGGAAAAGGAGGGTCGGAGCAGGTCTCTGCTGGGCAGCACGGGTCAGAGAGACGATGATAAAAAATATTCCAAGGAGGTTCGGTGTGGGCTGAGGACCTTTCCTTGGTGGCATTTGGGCATGGGGCAGGGGTGTGTTGCCAGACTGGGCTGCAAACCCCAGGGGAGCATCTCCCCAGAGGGACAGCCTGGGCTGCCAAAACTGCCCCTGGCCTCCTCCAACAACATACGGGTGCTTTAACCAGCGTTTAATGTTTTCCAGATTATCCGCTGGCATTTGTTAGCTGGGACCTCTGGCTGGATCTTTACCAGACGCTTGAAATCAAACGTGCAAAGCCGCGAACGTCGTAAGGAGAAGAGCTTCCAGCTGAACCCCACTGATGGCGCTCGCTGCGGAGCTGGGTGCCGTGAAACCGCGCTCAACGCCCACGCGCCGACGCCGGGAGAGCCCTGGAAAAGGGGAAAATGCGGTTCAAATGATTTCGTAAGGAAAAATTAATATTCTGTTGCGAGTCAGCCAGAAGTCGTAGACTCCGATTCCTGCGTGGGTTTGCAGGCGGGTTCGTGGCGGAGGCAGGGGGTGCGGGGGGGCATCCTGCAGCTGCAGCCGAATCGGGGGCGGGGATGGACCTGCTAAGGCTAATACAAACCCATGCAGAGAAATCTCTGCTGTAGCAAAGTTTGTTTAGGAAAATGAGAACAAGAGGCAGCCCCTGCACTGCTGAGGTATGTGTGAAGCCATCTGAAAGCCCTTGAGGGCAGCACAGACTGATGCTGCCGTCAGCCTGCCGCGGAGAGGAGGAGGGAGGCGGGATGGGGGCTCTCTGCCTTCCTGCCCCCCGTGTCACCCCAAGCGCTGCTGTCCCAGCCCAGAAAGCCCTTCTCAGGCACAGGGTTTACATCCAGGGTTTGCAGGCAGAGCTGTGGGGGCTCCCGCAGCCCCCTGGAGAGAGAAGAGCTGAGACCAGGGACGTGTCCATCGCAGCCCCTCGTGCTCAGCACGGCCGACGTCTTCTCCAGAAGGGCAGGGACAGACGCTCACTCTGCCCCGGGAAGGTGCTGGGGTTGGGGCCAGAACCTCAGTGACTCCACAGGCCCCTGTTTCATGGCTTTTGCTACAGTGTGGGATTTTCTTTGCCGTTCCAAACAGCTCTTGTTTGCCAGAACAGCAAAACTGGTGCAAAATGTTTATCGGGGTATTCCCACATCACGGGGAGGAAGGTGTGTTGGGAGGTTTTGCACCACTTCGCCCAACTCATCCAGGTTTTCATTTGTTCGCTGTAGAGCAAGAAAACGAGGGGCAGGACCAGGGGGGTATTGGCTTCAAACCAATGGGGAAAGGGGAGATTTATAGTAGATATTGGGAAGAAGTTTTTCACTCTGAGGGTGGTGAGCCCCTGGCCCAGGTTGCCCAGAGAAGCTGTGGCTGCCCCATCCCTGGAGGGGTTCAAGGCCAGGTTGGACGGGGCTTGGAGCATCCTGGGCTGGTGGGAGGTGTCCCTGCCCAGGGCAGAGGGTGGCACTGGGTGGGCTTTAAGGTCCCTTCCAACCCAAACCATTCTATGATCCTATGATTCCATGATAAAACGGGATGGAGTCTGCTCTGTGTTAGACCCAGGAGAAGATTCGCAGCGACTTTGGGGTTCCCTTTCCCAGCAAGTCCTGCAGGTCCTCAGCCCCCAGGAGCTGATGGGCACATCCCCCGAGGGGGAGAGGATGCCCACATCGGTACGGGCATTTTGGGCTAAGTCTCATCGGTGATAAGTGGTTTCAGGCCGATGGAAATTATTCATGAACTTGTGCTGAATTAGATGAGGAATTGATGAATGGGGGGTTGGGTTTTGTGTCAAAATATTTCTTCATAATACTTAAAAAATGGAGTATCTTGCCTCTTTGTTTTGAAATGATGTTAAACTAACTAAATTTGGCTAATGCTAATTTTATGAAGAGGGGGAACACCTAGACAGTGTGAGACATTAGGGGTGCTGCTAAATATTTTCAGCATTTTTTTTCCATTTGCTTATTTTGAGAAGGGACGGAAAGAGGAAGCTTGCGGGGGCGGGGGAGGGGGGGCGAGT
>VYZM01014453.1:96718-115022 GCA_013398915.1 Dromas ardeola | reverse complement strand
TTTTTTTTTTCCTGAAGGCCACGGCAGTTTTTATAACCCTACCTTTTGCCAGGTGGTTGGAGGTGGTAGGGGACAGTAAAGCAATATTTGCTATTTATTTCTTGGCCTGTTACATAGAGGAGAAGGAAGATATTTAGACAACAGTTATTTATCTCCACTGTGCTGAGTGCGCAAGGGTTTTTCTGCCTCCCCCGCTGCAGCGTGGCATCTCTGCCATCCCGGCACCTTCCCCCCGACCCCGGCGTCCCCGCGCTTCCGAGCAAAGTGATGCAGAAGCCGCCCACGTTGGACATGTGGATGGTTAATCAGCTAATTACTTAATCAGTCTCTGGGATCCAGCTGCCAACCCAGTGTAGCTGGGTTTTGTTTCTCTTTAGTGGCTTAATGATGTTCACGACAACTTTTCCTTTGGATCGGGAGAGGGACCCGCAGCAGCAAAAACTTCATGTGGAGAGCTTGATCTGCCACGAAGGAGGCACAGCTGCGCCGAGAGAAGGAGATAAACACTTGAAATGCAGGATGAAGGAGGCTTCAAACATCTCTGCTGCCTGCAAAAGAGATTTCTGTTTCCAGCTCCCTTTCTGAAAGCCACAGAGATCACAGGGAGATGCTCAGAGCAGGTGGAAATATGTGGCGAGACATTACTTATTCATAAAATAATGCGTAATCATTCCTGTAAAGCGTCGGGGTTGGAAGGGTCACTGTAATTCAGATGAATCCCGTTTCCTCTTTTCCATTTCGGGTGCGGTGGAGCCCGGTGCCGAGCGGGACAAGGCTCCTCCGGTGCAGGAGGGGACCGGGCTGGGGGGAGAGGTGGCACTCGCCTTTCTTGCAATTGGAAAAGCACAGGCAAGGCTCAGGAAAGTTTTTCTCTTAAAAAAGCTGCTTGAAACGTGGTCCTGCGTGAATCCCATGGGAGAGGGGGCCAGTCCCTGTCCATCACCCTGAACTGGTGCAGGGAAGAGCATCCCTTGGTGCTGGGTGGGGGCTTTACTCCTCCCTCTTGTGGCGGTGTGACCAGGATGCCTCAGAGGTGCCTCCCTGGGGCTCAATAGCCAAAAAGTGTGAGGGAGCAGGGCTCTGTCCCATGTTTCCTGGGGTACCTGTCGGAGCTGAGAGATGCTGTGGGATGCACATGGTCCATGGGTGCACATCTCTCCCCACACTGATGCTGCAAGCACCGGGTGACCACCACCGGCTGCTCCATCCATCCTGCCGGCTGCTCCATCCATCCATCCCAATGGCTGCTGCATCCATCCCGCCAGCTGCTGCGATTCCTGCACTCCAGTTCTTCCTCCGTCGAGTTATTCCTCTTCAAAAATGGTGGCACGAAATCAGCGGGAAGCGAGACATCTTGTGAAAGGGGGAAACCTGTTTCATTAATCAATCGGAGATCAAATGCTCCTCGCCGAAGCACTGCGGTGCAATTACAGTTATGAGATTCACGGGTAGTTAACACATCGCTGCTAATTAATTTGCTGTGTTAGAGTACCCAGCAAAGGGCTGAACGCAGACTGCCAGCGAGGAGTCTCCTGCAATAATTCACCCAACACAGAAAACGAACCGTAATGAGAGCTGATGGACATCAGCCACATGGAGGACTTCATTCCATGTGGGAATACCGCTGCACGTGAGGCTGGAGTCGGCAGCTTCCCTGCAGCAACATCCCAAACGGCAGTGAGGAAGGAAGGAAACCCCTTTTTTTTGCCAAATCTCTGCTGATTGTTCGGGAAACCAGAATTTATTTGCTGTTAGCACTTTTTACTTTGAAAACGCGTCATGAACCTGAACAACGCCCACGGCGCTGCTGTCAGGCAGCGGCACCTCCATCCTGCGGACGGGGACGATGCGGTGATGAAGGATGATCCCCACATTCCCCCAGCACAGCAAGGGCAGGGGGCCGCGGGGGACCCCACATGCTCCCAGCATTTCCCTGCCCGTGCTGGTTCTTGGTATGGTCACCCGAGATGGGCACTGGGTCTCCATGCCTGAATGCCACCTCCTGGGGACAGCTGCCCTGCGCAAGGTCACCCGTGCTGCACACATGGGTCCTCCAGCATCCTGGCTCCTCAAAGCTCTCACTGCACAACAGATTTAAAAATAAAAGAAAAAATAAGAAAAAAAAAAAAAGGAGAGAAATTATACTGGATGCTCAAAAGGTGTCTAAGAACAGACTTTCCTGACAATCCCGCTCTTGCACATGTGGCCGTGACCTGTCTGGGGGTCCCACGCAGGCTGGCTGCTGGCACTGGCTCCTCCCAAACGGCCCCGGGCGCTTCACGGGGATTTGGAAAAAAGCCTGCTCCTGCCCAACACCAGGATTTCATCAGCTTGCAGTCAAATTTTAGGGCTGGTGCTGCATGTTTGATTGCATTTCTAGTGCTCCTGCCCTCCCCAGGGCTGGGAATCACTTTTCCACCTGAAAGCAGAGGGTGCGCAGGGGCTCCTGTGCAAATCGGTCCAGAGAAGAGCCTGAAAGTCCCAGAAGGGACTGATGTGGTTCCAGGGACAGGGATGGAGCTCACCTTGGGGTCAGTGTCACCCGGGATGTTGGGCAGAAGCTATCCCAAGTGTCTGGATGGAGCTGCTCCTTCCACCCTCTCCCAGAGTCCTTTGATCCTTTCCAGGTCCTTTGATCAAACTGAAATACCCTCCGTGTCCCCTCAGATGCCAATAGCAGAGCTGTGATGTGCCGCAGCCCAGGTCTTCAGGACAAATCTGGATTTTCCTGCAAAGGCAGGCACTGGGGGCTCTCCATCCCCTTGGTGCCACCCACCGCCTGTTGGTGGCCACCAGGCTGGACCAGGCTCTCCGCTGTATGTTGCCTCCTGATCCGGGGTAAGTCCTTTGTAAGGTGGGTCCTGGGGAGGTTCAGGCTGGATGGGGCCTCACGAACAGCCCGGGCTCCTCTCCCCTTCTTTTGTGTGCCAAACTTAGGGAGAAAAAAAAAAAAAACCAACCCCAACAAATCAGACCCAACTAGTTCTTCAGCTTCATTTGGACGGGGGCCTAAAACACAGTCTGGCGAGGCCTCGTGCAGCGCAGATGGAAATCCTATATGGGGCTACTGACTCACGGCACTAAAAAAAAGCCTGTTAGTCAACGTTCAAAAGGGCTGGAGCTCCCGAAGAAACCCTCCACGGTCCCCACGGGGGATGCTCTACTTGGGTACCAGCGCAGGGGAGCTGCATCCCCTACGATGCTCCTGGGGCCGATGGGTGTCAAGTGCTCGGAGCCCCGGTGGGGTAATGAGGTGGATGTTATCGAGCGGGATTTTCGCCTCCCCCCTCTCCTGTTTACTGATTTCCCATCCCTCCTCGGCACACTGCACTTCCTAATCCATCCAGGTCATGGCCCGCTTGAGCAGGGCCGGCCCACGGGGTCAGCACTAACGATATGCTAATGAGGCTGGGGCAATCAATTCCTCCTAATCAGGCGATCGATCCTCACTGCAGGTGTTTCTGATCTTGGGCTGTGCGGGAGCCATATCCGATTTCAATGTGGAGGGGCTCTTTGAAGCCACTTGTCACAGTGGGACCGGGCTCGGAGGAGACTTATAGGGCTTATAATAAAAATTATTAAAAAAATATATTAAAAAGAGGGTTGAGGGGTTGGAGCAGCCTTTTGAATCCAAGTGCCGCTCTCTGGTCTGGTAATGAATAAAAGCTCATTGGCAGCAGTGGGTCAGGGCACAGAGGGGTCTGGTCCAGGTGGAGGGGATGGGGATGGAGATGGAGATGGAGATGGAGATGGAGATGCTGCAGCACCCAGAGCCCAGGGGAGGGGGGAGGCTCCTCCCTGCTCCGCTTTGTGCCGTCAACAAGGTCTCGCAGCTGCGGCATTTTGTGTGTGCCCATGTGCACCCTCACGTCAGCCCCGGCGATTCCCATATGTCTCTTGGCATCCCCAGCACCTTCCTCACAGGAGATGTCCCACATGCGGGTCCAATCCTCCGCCATGGGGCACATCGTCGCTCAGGACATTGGGAAATCAACTCCAGCGCTGCCCAAGGAGAGGTTTCTCCAAAGGATGCTAGAAAGTTAAAAGGTTTCTGGGGGTTTCTCTTCTGCTTCCAGTCTGGCAGAGCCTCGAGCATGGAGCTGCTCAGAGGGACGGACACAGCCCGCCCTGCACCCCCTGCAGCACCCAGGGGATGCACAAGGATAACGTCGGTGGGACAGATCCCAGATCCCTTCTTCAGTCATTGCCTTTTTCCTGCAAGAAGAGAAGCGTTTGCTCTCCCCTTCCCTCCTGTTTCCTCCATGGCCGGCGAAACAGGACCGTCAGGGGGTTTGCTCCCAGCCCTCCCCGCCGCGGGGGAACCTTCGCCAGCACGAAGATTTTGGGAGCTCTCACCCCACCGCCGTCTGCACCACCACATTTGAAGTGATGGGGAGAAGCTCTCCAGGATGGGTTCTGCCATGTGGACACAAGGGCGAGTAGTGAAGCCTCTTCTACAGTATAATTTCCCCTTATTAGTCATGCAGCTTTGGGATGTTTACATGCCTCTCTGATTTAGTTGAGGCAATCGCTTTTAAGGGCTGATTATTTATGGATCTATAGTACACAGTGCCAGCAGGAATACATTTCCCCATCTAAATCAGTTATTTTCCCAGCACGACGTGCTCCCCTCGAAATAGATGCACCCACCCCCTCGTCTCCCAGCCTGGGCACGGCGGCGGTGGGTACCCACCAGCCCGGCACAGCCCGGTGCAGCTCCCACCGCCACTGCCACCAGCTGCCCAGCCGGGGTTTCCCCCGCGCTCCTCCCCACTGGGGTTTGCTGGAGGGACCTGCCACAAAATAGTGGCTTTTTAGTCGTTTTTAGGTCTCCTGTCTCCCATGGTAGCCATAGGCAGATGCACCAGATTGAGCAGGAACAGGTCAAGGTGTTTGATCCCCACTAATATTTTGTGTTTGAGCCCTCTAATAGTTCTTTAGTGACAACTTTTTTTGGCTAAGGGAATTTCCTGAGCCTGAAGTGGTTTGCCCACCTCTCTCTGAGCTCCTCATCCACTCTCCTCTTAAGCCTAAAGTTTGTTTTCCACCTGCATCACCCTTGGTAAGGATTTCATCAGCTCAGCTGACCTTTACGTGGGAAAACCCCTTTAACCACCCCTAGTCCTTGCAGCGGGAAAGCCTCTCTTCCTTGCAAAAGGGAATTAAAACCCCCCTGTGTTGCCCGAAGCCTGGAAAAGGCACCTGGAAAAGGAGCCAGTGATGGGAGGGTGGCTCTGCTGCCTGCAAACCCCGCACACGCCTCGCCGTCCTTGGGTTTTGGTGTGTTGTTGCAGCTGGAAAGGCTGGAATTAAAGTTGCATGTGTGTAATGTCGCACGGTCCCAGTGTGGGTGTACGGATGTGCATCCACCCCGGTCCTTCAGTGCATGGGTTTGCTGAGAAACGCTCTGACACGGAACCCAAACTGCATCCCTGGGGCAACGCACAGCTCTGGGCACGGCCCCGCTCAGCCGAGAGAAGCAGAGACTGACCCGTTCCTCAGCCCCAGCTGGGACTGCTGGTATTGCCGCCTGGCAGGCTCATGGGGTTAATTAAAGGCATTGGGATTTCTGCTTTTCCTTTGCCTAAAACCTTCCTTCCAAAACAGCCCTGCCCTGAATTAACCCAGGCTGCACTCAGAGCCCTCTGCGGATCCAGAACTGGTATTCTCACTCGGTCGTGCCCAGTTACTCCAAGGGAAGTAAAATATAAGGATCGAAAGAGCAAGAAATGCGCTTAAAAAATGACCAGCATCTCCAAAGTGACAGCGCCTGGGAGCAGAAGGAGCAAACCAACCTCTGGGAGGAAAAAGCGCTGGCAGCACTGAAAAGCGATTGCGAGCAGGGGACGGCCGGGGGTCCTGCAAACGAGATGATTGAGGAGTCGCTCGCTTGAATAATGCGGCGGCAGAGAAGGAGACGGCTCTCAGCACCCATTAGGAAGTCATCAGTATCGCCCGCGGTGCGGTCGGCTCGACGGCGGCATTTGCCCCATGTTTGGGTGGGCAAAACAGCCCCGTGTTTGGGTGGGGGGCGGCAGGGGAGTGTTGGCATTACGGAGGGGCTGGGTGTGCGTGAAGGGGTGTGTGTGAATCTTGTTGGACACATTTTCTGGCAGGTCAATTAGTTCTGCACCTTTGTTCCCTTGATCTACCTGTCAGTCCCAATATCATCGTTAATTAGAGCGTACATTCAGAGTCAGCTAATGTGGCGTGAGCAGCTGGCTGGCGGGTCGTTAGCCGCGCTCGTGGTAGAGGGCAGAGACAGAGAGATCAGGCATGGCTGATCTGATCACCTACCCCGGCATCCTCACCACGCCGAGGGTCGGGCTGGTGCCTGCGGTGCTCGGGTACCGGTAACCATCGGCCGCTCCGGGTCCTGCCGGTGCTGCCTCGGCTGAGTCAGCAGGTCCCTCGCTCCGGCTGAGTCAGCACAAAGCACCGTCCCACCATCCCACCCACCCACCGGTGCCGGGCCGTGCGCCGGGGGAGAGCGACGCTGCACCGGAGGGGGAACACCCGCAGGCACCTCCCCGGCAAACGAAGCAGAGGGTGCAATATTATGTTTCTAGTAGTTTGATGCCGTCTGTGGCCAGATGCTCATCCCAGCATAACTCCCAGCACAGAGGTGACCAGACAAGAATTTGGCCCCGCAGGCAAACTCGCTGGCAGGTCAGTGTGTTGCATGGGGATGTTATGGCAGTTTTGGTCTCACAACCGCAGCCTTGGGGCTGGATTTACCCGGTGGGTGCCACCCCATCAGAAGCTGTAGGGCTGCAGGGGCCAAAGCCACCTCCTCAGATAGAGTGTGGGGTTCCCTAAAACACGGGGGTCACTGCAGCCTTTGAGCTTTCCCTCCCACGGGGCTGACCTGCACAGAGCTGCACCCCCAGCGCAGCCCCTGCCCTGGCCAGAGAGTGATGGGGCATTTGGGATGCTGAGCTGGGCATCGTCACCCCCCCTCCAGCAGCCCATGTGCCAGCCCCTCCTTGTGTCCATCCCCTCCGGCTTCCCTCCAGCATCCTTCTGCCGGGACTGGTGTGTCCCTGGTCCCGGCTGCAGCCTGTCGCTGTCACCAGTCACAGCCCAGCGCTGGCATCACGTCTCTCAAGGTCAGGAAGAGCTTTGGGGTTATCTCTGTGCTCTCCCCAGGCTCTGCTTTCCCACCAGCGTGCTTCCTTCATCAGCAAGAAAACTGTCTTTTCTTAACACTTATTAAGCCCTAATTTTCATCTTATTCGTTACTACCAAGTCATTAAGCTGGCAAGGAATTAAATGAGGTGAAATGAAAAGAATTGAAAGAAGACTGAAGGGTTTGGGGTGGTTGGTTTTTTTTAAAAAGAGACCAGAAAATAATCTCCCAGGATTAAGCAGGTGAGAGCGACTAACCCTGCCGGAAGGGCACGTAAGAATTAGAGACGAGGTTTCTAATTAAGAAGAGGCACCGAAGGACCCCGCGGGGCGTCCGTCCGCTCCTCCCTGCCCGCCGAGGTGACAGCGAGGACAGCTGGGCACCGGTGGCTCCCAGGCGGCAAAGCGGCTCCTCTTAACGTCCCTGCTCAAATAAAAGACGCTGCAGCGAGAAATGGGGGCCCAGTGGATATTTGTGAGGCTTCCAAAAATAGTCTCTGCCAAAGTCATTGCTGTTGGTGCCAGACTAAGGCCCTGAGCTTATTATATATATATGTGTGTGTGTGTGCATTTGGGGGTATTATTAATATATTAATACGTTAAATATAAATATACTAATATATTAATATGTTTAGGTTGTATATTTAAATAGTGTGTATGTATAAAGCCATTGCTTTCAGAAAACAATCTTCAACCTGCAGGTTATCGACTGGCCCTTGCTGGGTGTTTTCTCCGAGGATGGCTCTCCGGAACCACGCTGAGTGTGCGTAAGGCATTTATGAAATGCTTTGAAATCAAACGTGATTAAGTGTCCATCTGTCTGTCCCTGTGTTCCTCTCCATGCACTCCGTCTCCTGCTGCCTGTGTGTCCCCAGGGCTCCTGGCACAGCCGGGTACAGCCCCGGGGCATCTCCTTGCTCTGGGACAGGGCTTGAGTGTCCCTGGTGAGCACCAGGAGGTGCTCGCAGCCCAGCTTTGGGGCAACCTGAGCTTCTCCAGGGGTGACCTGAGTGAGCATCCCACCCATCGAGGAGCTCGTTCCATCCCCATTCCCAAACCCATCGCCCACCCGGGCCCGGCAGCCCAGGCATGTCGCACCACTGTGTGGCTTTTTTATTTTTATTGTTGTTCCTCAGACTGAAGTAAAATAACGGTTACACAGAACAATGTCAGACCTGCCAAAGGAATCCCAAGTCTCTGGTGACTTCATTAGCGCCAGTGCCTCCAGTCAGCAAAGTCATGGGGCTTTATTAGCGCACGGTGGGTTTTCTTCTCTCGCCCTCGCGCATGCAGAAACCTCATTAGTGGGGAAGACGGAGCACTTAAAAGTCCCATTAAGTTTCCGTCCCGACTTGTTTCATCTCTTCCTTCCTGACACGCTGCCCCGTCACCACCGGTTTCACCAGCAGAAGGAGCGAGGCCCTGCCACGGCCACGGGGATTCGGGATCCGCCATCCCCCCAGCACCACAAGGCTCGTGTCCTGCTGGGGAGGTGGGTCACCCCCTGCCCCCCCTGCCCAGCCGCGGGGACCCCAACGATGTCTCTGGCCCCACGTTAGGGCTGTGCTCGCATCGCTCATCAGCACACGTGCACTGAGCTGGCCGGCCTCTGCTAGTGCCATCCCTACCAGGAATATCCCAGTTCTTGGCAACGGGAGGCAGGGAGACCACAAGACCAAGGTGAGTGCAGCACAGCTCTCTTCCTGGCCTGAACTGGTGTTACTGGTTTTAAACCCGCCTGGGCAGGAAGGTCTGAGTTCTCAGAGTCCTGATTTTCCCAGCGGGTGGGGGTTTGTTCCCACCCCGCTGCCTGCAGCCCTACTTCACATTCACCACCCCCCTGGTTGCACTGCGACCCCCCCAGTCTCCCGTTCGTTTTGCTGTATTCAGGAGTGTAAGAGGCTGTTATTTTATGATGGATTAACGATGCTGTGTGTGCTTTTAGCCTGGTTTATGGTGCCCCGAGTGCCTTGGCTGTAACTCTTCTGTTTATTTGTTTTATTATCCCAACAGGCTGCTCATGGAGATTACTGCGAAAACACCCTCTTTCCCCACCGCGCCTCCCCCGGAGAGGCTGGAGGAGATGTCCCACCCCAGGTGAGGCACAGCCCGTGGCTCATCCCGCCCGTGCCCTGGGAATGCTGACTGGGAGCTGGGCTTTGCCAGTCGGGTGGGCTGGTTGTGAGACAGGAGGGGTGTCTAAGAGAGGGGGGGAAGCCAAAGTTGCTTTAATTCAGTGTCTGTCTCAATCCATCCACCCGCTCACGTGCAGGGCTTGGCATGGGCACCACCCTGGAGCAAGGAGCTAAGGGCTTAGGAGAGGAGGTGCAGAGCCATCGCTGCGGCAGGAGGTCACATCCATGTCCCCTCCATCCTCACTCCTGGGGCCATTCTCCATCCTTGCCTGGGTACGCCGTGCCGCTAGACACCCCTGTGCTGCTCCGGAGAGGAGCTGTGCAGGCGGGTGAGGTTTGTCTGGAAGGCAAACACAGGTTCAGGGCTCTCCCCGGCTTTGGGGATGACCTTGGGGGTACCCCCAGCCCCGTACCCCCTCACCACTCCGGCCCCTCTCCCACCTCCCTTCCCCAGCAGCGTCAAACCTCCTCTCTCCTCCCCAGGGGCTGGTACATTTGCGGTGAAGTACCCGAGTGCTAATAACTCACATTAGCACCTTTGGCTGATGGATGTCAGCACCAAGGGCCAGATTCCATCTCAGCTGAAAGCCCGGCTGCTGATTTCCAGTAGCAAAGACCAACCAGGAGCGTCGGGGATTAGAGCAGCGGGTGGAGGGGGAAACGAGAAATGAAGGAGGAAGATAAACATAAAATTCATACAAAACAAATAGCTGGCAGTAACTCCATTAAATCAGACATTTTTAAAAGGAAATATTAAAATATTAACTATGTAATTCAGTATTTATCAATTAAAAAGGAAGCCAAGCCGCATTAAGCCAAGGAAAGCCCTAAACGTGTGCAAATTCTTGTTGAGCTCAGCTGCCAATTCAATGGACCTTGTATCTGGCTTCCCAGGGCTTGGGCCCAGGTCTGCGGAAGGGATAGGGAAGCAGATTCCCGCTGAAGTTGGTAGGAGTAAAACCCCCTCAGCGTTTCCGTTTTCCCTGCCCTCCCAAGGCCAGAGCTGCCCACGTTGGCTCTTCCAGCGGCTCCTCCTGGCCGAGCCCCGCAGCTGCCTGGGAAGCTCAGCCGGCAGCAGGTGAGGGCAGGAGCGATGGTTTCCCTGGTTGTGCATCACTACCATCCCTCCAACTTCTTGGCAATTCCTCCTTTGATGACATCCGAGCGTGCCAGGACCCACGCGCTGTTGTCCTTGACCTCCCAAAACGCAGGAGCTGGGTATGGAGGTGAATCGCTAAGTCACGGACCAGGATGTCTTAGCAGCTGGTTTGAGGGAGACCTCAGTGTCCCCCTGCGAGGAGCTGGTGCCACCGGGGCTGTGACTTGTGCGGCGATGACGGAGCCGGCGCCGGGGTCACATTGAGCTCTCGCAGCCCCGTCCTGGGAGCGGGAGCTGTCTGGTGCCTCTGACAAACTCATCTGTCACGGAGTGAGGGCCATCGTCTGCGAGACGTCGCAGGAGAGAGAGAATTAAAAGAGGGAGAGAGAAAGAACAATCAATACATTATTTAACAGCGGGAATGCAAATGACAAAAAATTAATGAGGCCTTCCCCCCCCCCTCCGCACCCCTCCCCCGGCCCTCCTGTGCTGTAAGATTGCTGACAAATTCTCTGGAAAATATCAAAACAGCCGGAGGGTGTAACCTGCCAGAGTGATGCACCATTATCTATTATTGATGGAAACCTTGACAAGTTCCCTTTAAAAAAGGAGAGAGAAAGGGAGGGAGAGAGGGGAGAAAAAAAAAAAGCATCTAATCTTTGTTTTAAAGCTACAGTTGTTCATTTTCTCTTTCCCGAGGGTGGCCAAGCGACAGAAGTTGTCACCATGGTGTCACCGTGGTGTGATGATCCCTGAGCCCCAGCACGGCTGGGTGCCGCTGGGCTGGGGCTGGCAGGAATCAGCACACGTGTGGAAGCAGAATATTTGTTTCTCCCCCTGTTACTCCCGTAAAGAGTCTTTTAAGCCTCTTTTAAAGATGAAATAAGGCTGAGCTGGCAGAGACGGCACTGGGGATTGTGTCTGGGGTGGGGAGAAGTTGGGGGCCTGGGGTGGGATGGAGGGAGCAGAGGATCAAAGCAAGCCACAAGGTAAATCCAGGAGGAGAGGCCAGCTGCGGGACAGGAGGAGAAGGAACTCCTGGTAGAAAAAGTGACTGGGGAAAAAAAATATCCAGCAAGTCCCTGAAGGATATCAAAACCACTCCCGAGCGGCAGAGAGGCGAGAGACCACGGGACCAGCGCAGAGCCACTATCAAACACGCTGGCGAGTGACACACTGCAGGGATTAATACTTTATAAATGTCACTGGCCTCCTGACAGGCTCCTGTATAATCCTCTTCTTTGGCCTCTCACAACAAACCAGCCAAACCCTCCGAACAAACCAGGTGGAGCAGGTGGTCCCCGCTGCGCCCGTTATCCCCTCGCCCGGAGCCAGACGTGGCCTGTCCCTCCTCCCGCCGGTGCCACCGTCCCCCTCGCTTTGCAGGGGGCACCCGAGCTGCTTTGGCTGCAGCCCCCACTGTCCCCACATCGCCTTGGGGATGCTGTTTGCTGCAGGGCAGCGGGGCAAGCCGACGCAGCCGATGCCGCAGGAGCCCCCCAGCACGCCAGCAACCTTCCCTCCATCCCCGAGCCCTCCTTGCGCAGCCACTTGGCCCTGAGTTTATAATTTGCTTTCCTTTTCCTGCAGCGTTGCTATTTACATACCTTGCTGCCAACTAGATGTGCCGCTGTAGGCAGGGAAACCTGTTGGCGCGTTGCACGTGTGTGCGGGAGCCGTGGGCTCTCGGCTGAGCTGCCGTACGGGTGCCGGTGTGCCATCATGCCTCAGTTTCTCGAGGCAGACACGAGAGAGTCACTTTGAGATCCAGGGATGAAGGGCACGCTGTAGATGCCAAGTATTATTATTCACTCTTGCTGTTTTTATAGGTCTTCAGATGTATTTCTCTCATCTCACAGCCAAGTCCCTCAAGGACGCTTATGGGATCTATTCCAGGCAGATGCTGAGATCCAGCTCCCGTTTCCCCATCAGTAGCTGCGGGCCTGTCCTCGGGCTATTTAACATGAGGCTGTTGGAGGTGTAGGAATCACCCCTGGAGGTTTGTTCCCCGGCCCACGTCCCATCTTCAGCAGAGACCATGCCGGAGACCCCAAAGCCACAAAATCTCGGGCAGGATGGTTTGTATCTTACTCAGTTTAACCTTGGCAAACACCGGTGTTGTTCTGGTTTATGGCCACTGGCATTGTGGATCCAGCTGAACTCCACATTCCCATGAAACCTCATGACAGAGTCCTGGAATTTCGCCTGCTGGTATTCGCTGCTCTTGACTGGAAAGGTATCGTCCTCTAATCACATTGAATGTCTCCTGTTCTGGCGCTGCAGGGGCAAATCTGTGCCCCCAGGCACCTCCCCTACACCAGCTGTTGCTTTGTATGCTCTGCCATGCCCTCCTCATCTTCACCCCTATCCCATCCCCTCTTCTTAAACTAAGTAGTCCTAAATCTTTTTAATCTCTTCTCATGGATTATTGATACTATTTGTTACCCCTCTTTGGATCTTTTCCATTCCTGCTCTATCTCTGCGGAGATGACAGGGTGATGGGAGCGGACTCCCGCTGAAGGGGAAGTCTCTAAAGTCACGGCAACATTTGCAGGTTTTCTGGTGTGGGTCCAGAGAAGGTCAATGGAGCTGGTGAGGGGTTTGGAGAATAAGTCTTATAAGGAGCAGCTAAGGGAGCTGGGGGTGTTCAGTCTGGAGAAAAGGAGGCGGAGGGGAGACCTTCTCGCTCTCTGCAACTCCCTGAAAGGAGGTTGTAGTGAGGTGGGGGTCGGTCTCTTCTCCCAAGTAACAGGCGATAGGACAAGAGGAAACGGCCTCAAGTTGCACCAGGGGAGGTTTAGACTGGATATTAGGAAAAAATTTTACAGTGAAAGGGTTATTAAGCACTGGAACAGGCTGCCCAGGGAAGTGGTTGAGGCACCATCCCTGGAGGTTTTTAAAAGACAGGTAGATGTAGTGCTTAGAGATAAGGTTTAGTGATGGTTTTTGTCAGAGTTAAGTTGACGGTTGGACTCAATGGTCTGAAAGATCCCTTCCAACCTAGGCAATTCTATGATTCTATGATTCCTTGCACTGCCCGAACCCGCTGGCTTTGGGGAAGGGGCTGCTTCTGCCCCTTGTGTTGCCATGCTCCCAGACCTGCCCGCAGTGCTCCCCGGGCTGCTTCCCCAGAGCTGAGCGCTTGGTGAGATCCCATCCACCAGCAGAAGGCTCTGTGCTTTTCTCCCTGTGTTTGCGTTGGAGTTATCACAGGAGGTGAGATCCGCCGTCATGTTGCCCAGCCCCTGCTCTTTTTTTGAGTTCTCCTCAGCATTCCTCAGCCGTCGCAGGGACTCAAATAGCTATTTTTGAGTCCCACCCCCAGGTCTTGCTGCTGTGTGGTACAGACCTTCTCCGGACCCTCCAGACACAGAAGCGATGATGCTGCTCCGCACAGGGCCTTAGCAGCATCCCTGGGCGATGGGGAGCGACCGTGTTCCGCCTCCTCTCACTCCTGCCCATCCTCCAACGAGCTCCAGCTCTCTCCCAGCACATCCACAGCCTCAGCAGCTTCTTGTATTTGCAAATCCAAGCCCACTGGGAGGGATGCAGGCAGTGCACAGACTCCTCTTTTATTGGGGAAGTGGCCCAATTTATACACAAATATTTGGTCCCTTGGGTGATATTATAAGCTGGGGGTGGCAGGCAGCGCTCCCCACTGCCTGCGCTGTGTGTCCTGTAGTTGGGGTGTTCAGGGGGACAAGCCCCTTTGCCAAGGGGTTGTCCCTGCTCATCCTGCTCACCTGGATGCTTTAATAGTTAAATCAGTTCATTTTTTTCTTATTGGAAGGTGACTGCTCTGTGATTCCCAGATTTTATTTCTTGGGTCTCCTTCAAATCAGAGTTTGGCTTTTACTGCTTTTCCAGCTTGCTGAGGGGCAGCTAACAAAAGATTTATTTTCTTCCTGTCACAGCTGCAAGGAAATGGGTCTTAATGTCCATCTGAAACAGGCTGCATGCTGGGTTTTCTGCCATCCAGATTGCAGCTGTGTCAGTTTTATCAGAAATTAGCTAAACCCTGGCCACCTTAAAGCTGGGGAGAAAACAGGCTTTGGGCCGGTGGCAAGAGTAATGAGGGCTGAACGACCTGTAGGAGTGCAGGGGTTGAGGGGCTCAGCTGTGCCTCTTCTTCCAGGTGGGAGATGCAGGAGCACCCGGGCTGGCTGTGCCCATCCGTCACCCCCCCGCGCCACACTGTCACCCCAGGCAGGGCTCCAGCCTCGGGGATGCAGGCAGCCCGGAGAGCCGGGAGGCTGGGGCTGATCCCAGCTCCCCAGGCAGACTGGCTGCTTCAAGTGGCTCCAGTTGGATGTGCGGAGACAGATGGGGCAAGAATTCAGGTTTGGGAGCTTTGTGCCTTCTCCCCAGTGCCCCGGAACTTCCTTGGTTAATGGAGACGGGGCTCTGACTGACATTTCAACCCCTCCATCTCACCACACTTTTTACTTTCTCTCTTTATTCCTCGGTTAAATCCAGCACACAGCCTGCAGGGAAGCGCTGAAGACCAAAAGAAGCAAAGCAAGATAACGAAGCTGGTAACAGCAATTGGAGAGGCGATTGCCGAGGCAGGGCTGCCAAACAGTTGAGAAGCTCCGGCTCCTGCGGTGGGACTCTCAGCCCAAGTAGGCAGGGACACAGCTGGGACACAGGGAAATCAGGTTTTCATGGAGCTGAAGGTCACCCTTGGGCCAGCTGTGGGGGAATAGAGAGCAGCCGCCGCAGTCACCATGGTGCTGGAAATGTCGTGTCCAGCCAGAGCATTAGTGTTGCTTTGCCATTGTCTGTTCTGCTAAAGAAAGCTTTGTTGGCAAATGGACTTCATGGGAAGTTTATCTCCCTGCTGCTAACTTTGTGGAAAAAAAAAAAAAAAAAAGGCAATAATAAAAAGAATCCAACATAAATTCCCAGGCAGAATCAGGAGGTCAAGTTTAAAAAAAAAAAAGGGGGGGGGGGGAGAAAAAAACTACACTAAACAACCCATCACCGCTGGCTTGACGACAAAGAGAAGCGCTCTGGGCTAAGAAATAATGGTTTGAAGTTTGCATCATTATCAGGGCTACGTGCCCCACATTTACAATACTCTCTGAAACGTGTGCTGGGACTAATGGAACTTCCTGCGGCGTAATGGAAGCAGCAGGGAGGTGGGACAGTCCCTCCTTCGGGGACAGAACAGCCAAAATAAGGACCCAAAATAAGGACTTGCACGAGACATTACAGCCCATCACCCCACGCGCTTCTGAGAGGGACCTCGGAGGGGCTGGGTGAGAATTGCTGGTTCATCTTCGCACTGGCTGCCAGGCCGGCTGCTGGGCTCACAAATGAGGGCCAGAGAAGTCTGTGCCTTTCTTACCTAATTGCAAAGGTGAAAAGGTCCTTTTACAAAAGGGGAAACTGAGGCACAGGAAGTCCTGCCTGCCCTAAGTTACTTGCTGTGCTGAAAGTGATGCCCTTCCACAAGCAAACGTGGCTCCTCTCTCCCATGCGCATCCTCCGTGCTGGTACCACTCACTGCTCAGAGGGAGCCCTGCGTCTCCCCAGCCTGGATCCTCTGCTCTCACGCAGTCCTCAGGATTCAGCACATCCTGATCCCGACCTCCGCAGCCTCATTTATTCAGTGCTGGGCTCCCCAGGTGGGTTTGCCTACACAGCTTCTTCCTGCCTTGCAAGCCTCCGCTATTTCCAGCCACGACCCTCTGCATTTCCCCCAGGTCCCTCTCCCCGCATCCTTCCAGCTCTGTGCCTCTGCTGTCAGCTGTACGAACCATATGGTGCTTCGGTAACGTGGGCAGGTGACACTTTGGCTTGGGCACGAGGTCTCCCCACCCGGGACTGGCAGAGAGAGGAAATCAGAGACATGGGCTGTCATGTCTGATTACATTTTTCTCTGGGTGACCTCTGTTTCCATAACACAATTTTTATTATTTGACTTTGGAATATTGATTTTTATTTCCTTTTTTGATTCATTTCAGTTTCACCCTTTCCTGCAGGGAGTGATTTGGGTCACCTTCAACTTCTGCTCGCTCTGTGGTGTGAGGCAGTAAGGGTCACTTGCCCGTGGAAAATGACCTGGAAGAAAAGCAAGGTTTTGAAGAGCACTTGTGGGTGGGCTGACTTCCATCCGATGCTTTGAATTGGTCCCCTCCTGAATATCCCCAGGTACATGGAGACTTGTCTCCCTCTCCAGGAGGTCCTTCATGGAGATGAATGTGAACCACCCTGCGATGAAGCAGGTCTGGATGTGGAGCTCCTCTGATCTCTATGGGCAGCAGGACCAGCTTCTGATCGAAAGGGAGGGTTTGTCGCAGAAGTGGATCCATCTCCTTGTGTCCCGTCTCCAGCAGTGACCTGTAATTATGCATCGGAGGAAGGAAAAATTCAGTTGTCCCAGGCAGAGCCTAAGGTTAACTTCCCTCAGATCCGATGCGCCCGGAAGCCTGTGCCATGACAGGACAAATCTCCCTCTCCTCTGCGCGCTCAGTGGATGCAGGTTGGTCAAGGTCGGGAAGAGCTGGTGGCTGCTGGCTGTGGGCAAACACATGGGTGCCGTTTTCAGTGGGTTGAGTTCTCTTTTTGTTTTGCTGCCAGTGGACCACTGCGACCACAGCCCAGCCTGGCCCCTTTGCAACAGCAGCAGCTGCTGGTCTGAGAAAAATCTCCACATTTTCTTTTCCTTTTTTATGTTTTTTTTTTTTTTTCATTTAATCCTGTAGCTCCAACTGCAGTGCCTGTCTACAGCCTCTGTGATACAGTGTCACTTGCTGATGTGCAAGCCATCCTACGGGGATGGACTTGGGACCACCTGCATCTTTGGGAAGATGCCTGCAGAGTTTGCGAGTGGAAAGGACTGCCCAGGATATACCGTGCCCTGGGCTCTGAAAGCAAAGAGGACTCTTCCCACCTTTCCTGGCCCCAGCGACACCAGCTCCAGAGCCAGAAGGTAACCCACGGCACGTGCGTCAGGACAGGCACCAGACTCCTGACCCGGAGCTGCTTTTGCTCTTCACGGACAGCAAGGATGGAGACACGATTTGGTCAGCGGAGTCAGCAGCTGAGCTCCAACCATGCACTGCAAAGATCTTTATTGAATTACCTGCCACTGTCTCAATAAACCCCAAGAGGACGAGCTATCGATGTGAACCTCCAGGCACGGTGAGGGGAAAAGACAGCCAGACGTCTGACCACTAAGAAGGTGCTGACAGAAACACCTTGGGGTACCAGACGGCCTGTTAGCTTCTCCCTTCGCTGTTAGCCAATGTGTATTTTGTGGTGATTTACATGCTTATTTTTCCACTGTGAAATATAGTCCCTGGTAGAGGGATAAGATTAAGCCAGAGAAAGAACCTTTATAGCCCTTTCTCCTTCCACCCTCACCTCCCTAATTACTTTAAATGTACAAGGGGGTTGTCAAAAGTTGTTAATATCTCTCTCTCTCTCTCTCTCTCTCTGTTTTTCTTTTTAATAATTCCAGGGCCTGGAGTTCTTCTCAGCCTTGCTCCTCGGACCCACCTCATCCTCCTGTGGCAGTGTGAGGCCAAAAAATTTTTTCTTGTTTACCTCTTTTAACAAAAGATTAAGACATCAAAAAAACATCCCTTTAAGCTGCCACCTTAACAGATCTGAAAGTGCAATATTTTTTTTTTTTGGTCAAACCACCCAGTGGCCTAAGCATCATTGGGTCTCTCTGCCTGCATGGCTATCTCTCTTTTACAGGTGGGGAGCTCTGAAATAGTGAGTGACACATCTCAAACAGCCAAAGAATCTGTTGGTCTTGGCCTCCTGAAGCCAGCGATGAGCCGGGGGAGGGGGCACAGCCCGAGGCAGGGGGGCTGCAGAGGATGGTAGAGACGCTGGCTGGCGGGGCTGGGCAGCAGCTGGGAATTTGGGCTGAGTTTTTCCGGGTTTGGTGCTTTATTCCTTTTGGAGACTTGTCTGAGGAACACAA
>VYZM01014453.1:5862-92304 GCA_013398915.1 Dromas ardeola | reverse complement strand
CGGGGCCGGGGCCGGGCCCGGGGGATGCTCTGCCCGGTGCCCCCCGCCGCGCTGCCAGGGGCTGGCCCTGCGCTGCCCGGCGCCCCGTGGGTCTGGCTTTTTGTCTCCTCCTCCGCTTTTTCCCTTCCCCACCCCCCCCTCCTTTTTCCCTATTTTGTTTTATTTTCCCGCACCGCTGCCGTCCTTTCCATGTAGCCAAGCATCAGCAAAGCCGGGGCGCGCTGCAACGCTTTGGGGCCTACACGCAATGATTAATTGCAACTTCTCCAACTTTCCTCTTCTGGTGTTTGTGCACGTTCAGAAAAGATGAGTCCGTGGGCAAATGTCAGAGGGGAACCGGCTCATTTTTTCCTCTCTCTTGCAAAGCTCTCCCCTCTGCCTGGGGCGCTCGCCTGGAGCCAGAGCCGGGGGAGGCTGCCCAGATCCCTCCTGCTCTCGGAAGGAAACGCTCAGGCACGGATCATATTGTCTCTCTGTGCTTCTGGAGTCGTGTCTGGTTCTCAGTTGTCACTTTAGATGGCTGAATGCCCCTGTTTTTCCGTGTAGCGGGACTAGTATGTTTAAAGATTCAATTAGTGTTTTGCAAAACAAGCAGTGAAGTTATTGAGTTTAATTATGTTGCATTTAATTAGCAGAGAAAAATCAATGCTGTTTTGTATTTTTTATTGTAAGGAATAGCGAGGCAGTTTCCTACTGGGGAACTGGTAGCAGTCTCAGTCAGGATGTGCGAAGTACAGCGTTCAGGCTTTCCAGGACAGCAGCCACCGATTTGGGAAAGATTCCTGTTTCAAAGGAGTAAAGATGGTAGCAGTGCTTTCTGGGTTTGATCACTGGGTCCTGGTTTGTTCTGGCTTCTGCGCTGCACCGTATACGAATACGTTCCCCTGTGACAGGGGTTCTGGAGCGGCCTCCAGGGATAAGCAGACTGGCTGCCTGGCAGCCGGCTTCTAAGTGCAGCACATAGGCATGTTTCCAGCTCTTAGTGCTAAGTTACTGTCTAACAAGTGTGCATCGCATCATGGGACAAATGTTATTCCCGAAATATCATAGGTTAATCTGATGCACGATCCCTTACATAGAATCGCACCATAACGCTTTGCTTTGGGATTCTGGCTATGTCTTTTCAATGCTTACTGGTATATCGCTGCAACCGTTTGTCTGGGGAGCGGGTAACTGAGTAAGGAAGGTGTTAGCAGCATATATAGACCTGGGGCCAGCTCTTAAATAATTGCCACTTGTTTATGCTAGAGGTAAATTCGGCTTGGGATTTTAGTAACTGCTGATAGCGCTGTAGACAGTAATTACAGATGTATAAATAAGTGATTACGTTTTGTTTATTCGCGTGCAGTAAATAACCCTGTGAGAATAGTAAATATAACTCCACACCAGCGAAGCAGCGTGAAGAGTTCAAACGCGGGAAGATGACTCTATAGACACACACAAATGCAGTGCGGTTCCATAAACAATAGAACAGAAAGGCCAAAAATACCATACAAAAATCATACGCTGCGCAACCTAGAGAGCCGACCTTGCAACACACTGAACTCCCATTGAAGAACTCAAGACATCATGCAGGATCCGTCCCCAGGTCAGTGCTGTAAATGTACAGTTTTGAAGATGCAATGGGTGAAGCCTTGATGCAGAGGCATTCTTTCTAGTGGGTGTGTATCGTAGTGATGATTTGCTGAACAAGAAAAACTGTAAATCTGGGAAACTGTCCTCTTTCAACTGCTTGTACTTTCATTTCTTTAATGTCTTTAAGAAGGGTATTTTAAAAAAAAAAAATCTAGTCCAAATATAAACTGGAGGAGAAGAGACGGGGAAGGGGAGGGAAGGAGGGCTGGAAGCCAGCTGTTTCAGTGCAGTACAGTCTTCTGATTGACACAAACAGTTCGGTTAATAGCGTCACCGAATAAACACTGTCTGTAATACCACAGTAATTCTGGGATAATATTTGTCAAAATGTATACAGTAGCAGAAAAAAGGATACAGAGTCACGAAACAAATTGTATGAGGTCTAAGGTCTGTGTATTTGTGTACATTTGAATTTGTTTTTTTTCTTATGGGAACGGAAATACATGCAAAACCCGTTATGTTGTAAATAAAATAGGCTGTTGCCTGATAACAAGCCATCTTGACAAACCTGGGAGTTGGCCTGGGATTTGGTTTGACTCTCATGTCTATCTAGTCAGACTGCTGGGAAAAAAAGCGTTACCTTCCAGGGTTAGATCCCTAGACATCTTCCACACGTCTGTTCCCTGGGTCCTTAAATGAAACGCCTTGTTGGCACTTAAATAAAAAACAATGATACATGATCAGAGATAAGAGCTACCATCCTGTCCACCAAGAAGAGGGGACAAGGCTCCCTCTGGAGCCTCTCAGTACTGCTCTTTAATCAACAGAAGGGTCACTGTAGAGCAATTCAGAGCACTGCTTTGGAGTGAAGAGGAGCCATCTGGTAATGTAGAATAAGATGGTGTATTTTGTTTTCACTAGTATCGGACCCCCTGTTTTGTTAGGCTCCAGGCAGGAGACTTCCATATACTTTTTGAAAGCAGAACCTGCGTTGACTTGCAGAGAAGGAATGGCATCCAATGCTGGTTTTTCTTTACTCTGGAACTGTGACTTTTTGTCTTCGCTTTCAGAAAATACTTGCTCTCACGCTAGTTAGTCTTATAGTTTTGATCTAAAATCCAAAATAGTGATGCCAAGAAAGAGTGGAGAAGGTCGTAGATTCTGCTTGGGTTTCCTGTTACCATGGCAATACGTGAATTCCTGTATTTATTTACCTGATGGATTATGTGCTTCGGGGAGTTGAACTATTCTGCATCAATCAGGGAGAATAAGGGAGCAGTCAGACACCATCAGGTCTGAAACAAAAGCTCTTCCATGAAACAGGTCCATTCAAGAATGCCCTTTATTAAAACCAAAGAACATATGGGTGCCATACTTTGAAGGTTTATTTTACGTGATGTTTTCAATCTTAATCTTGTAATTTCTTGCAGGGTTTTCATATCCCTTGTAAGCTTGCTTTTCAATAGCTGTCTGCTAAAGGTTGTTTGAGATAACCATTTCAAGCGTTAGCTACCTAGAGTGCAGTCAGTTATCTCTGTTCTGCTCAGGACTCAACTGGATGTATTTATTACCAACAGAATGAAAATGCTGTTGTCTTCACCTTTTGCTCATAAGCATTTGCCTGATAGCAAACCTGAAGTCTCATCTTTTAGTATTGATGGTATAAATATCTAGAGGTTATCCCCAAGAGAACTCCGTTCTTAAGGAGAATGGCAAAATAGAAGAAACAATTCAGGAGGCCAGATTATTCCCATCTTTATAGGAACTTAATTCAGAGTTCTTCCACGCCAATTTACATGATTCTGAATTGTGCGTCTGTGAACATTTTTGTATTAACATGAAGTTTCCCAGGGGTCTTATTTTTGGGGATGTCATCATCTCTTGGATCATTCTCTGGAAATTATCCTGCATATTGTTTACACCTGTACAGTTTTCCTGCAGTTTCTCTTTGTCTAAGGTATGCTTAGGTGAGTTACTAGGCAGACCTCTGTCTCGGTTCAGTTGTGTGTTCACCACTGTACCATGTTCTTCAGTGTAAGCGAGGGCTTTCAGGTTAGAAGTTTTGCAGTTGACCAGTGTAAGTGCTGCTCTGCTGGTGATTTTCAAGTGAAGTAAAAATTCTCCTTGAAATATCTTGTCCTGGTATCTGAAAATTAAACTCTTCTACAGACTCACTTCGCAACCCTAAAGGCAATTCAGTTCCAATTCTTCCTTACCTGGGCTTTTAGCACCTACTACATTTCCTACTATATGCTGCTTGGATAGTGACCTTGCACGTGTGTTTTATTGGAACTTGTTTAAAAAGCATCAACAATTCGGTCTAGTTTTGTGTAGAGGCAAAGTACAGGTACAAGATGATCGCTATTTAATGTTTCCTACAAAATGGCACAAGGAGCAGAATTTTGCATTTTTTATAAGTCGGCGTAGGCTTGACAGGTGTTCTGATGCATAGCTTCAAGACTGGAGTGTTCAGAACTGTAGCCTGCGGGATAACTGCTGCAAAATTGAGATGGTCATGGCAGTTGTACGAAGGCAGAGGACAAGGACTGCAGAAAAAAGACAGCTGAAGTCTCCTGGAATGTGAAGCAGCTGCATTGTGCCTTAGTCAGTGAAAAAGCAGAAACTGGAAACAATTGCTAAATTTATTTTCAGTGCAAGCAATCGTTTTCCTTGAACCGCAATGACTAAATATATCTATTGGTGTGATTTTTTTATGTGGTGGTAACTCTTACTGGCTCTTGCTAACCTCCTGGCAAGCAGACAGATGAGTGGAAGTTCACTGTCAGTCAAGTTTGTAACACAAATGTCCCTCATCAAGGTCTGTTGCTTCACTTGCAGAGAACGTTTCCTATATGTAAGGGACCTGTAGGCTGTTAGCGTGGCTTTACTTACTGCAGTGTATCCCATGAGTGGAAGAAACCTGTTTCTAGGGAAGGGAGTCAATCTGTGACTGCTTTTTCAGATTTCCTTGGGGTTTTGTTCATCTTTTTGGGAGTTTTGAATTGCAATTGATCCCTCAGCTGATGTTCTGATAACTCTGTCTGTATGTGCAGATAGACTCTGATGCAAAGAGGTGGGTCTTTTAAAAAAAACATAACAAAACATTAGCACCTAACTTACTACAAAGTTGAAAGCCTGTGGGTAGAATTGGCAAAACGAACTTTGCTGTTGACTTACAAATCCCTTGAAAGGAGAGCATTCACTTCAGAAGCCAACTGCAAGTGGAGGAATGTGAAGTGTTAACGTTCTAGACTTTATTTTAAAGAAACTAGAGAGATGTTATACCTTTCCCTGGCAGAGGCATTTGCTGGCTAATCAGATTTAATTCAAGCACTCAAGCATTACGTGTATTACGGGACTATGTCTAAATAGTCCTCAGTTGGGCTGCTGAGAGGTGACAGCTGGAATTGTTTGTTACCATAGCATCACATTTGGAAGATCCTTGTACCCCAGCAAAGGTAAGATGATAAAGAGCATCTCCTGTCTTTGTGTCAGATAAAACTCCAGAAAATATGTAGTATATTAAAAACAGCAAATTACATGTCAGAGCTACAGGTAAGGTGATTTAATAGCCGCCTTCCTCTCCCCTGCTCCTCACCACACCCATCATTTTGCATAGTTTGGATACATGTAGAGGATATAACTTGTTCCATTTTCTAAGGCAAATCATCCCAACATTTTTCTGCTGAAACTAGAAATACGGAGCTTTGGGGTGTTCTGCTGGTTTGCAAAGCTGTTGACCTCGGTGTACTGTTGCTTAGCAGTGACATGAATCCTTCCAGTCCATGTTCCTGTGGAGACATTAGATTAGCTGGAGAAGAAACTGTGCATGGAGAGGGATCCTTCAGCTTCTCAAATTTGTGACAGAACAGGCTTTTCTCTCTGAAAACAACTGAAAATTTATTGTACTGTAAGGGCCTGAATATTTGGGAAATTCTGCTTTGGTATTACATCTGTTTTTTTTTCTTTATTAACGTTAGCAAACTATAGGATTTGGCCATTGTCATGGAAGTAATATGGAAGGAGTGTTAAAATCACGTAGCTATAGGTAGAATATTAGCTTTGTTGTTTGTCAGTTTTGTCTAAATAACCAAAGCTTGGCATTCATGGTGTACAGTTGAGAAATATTGCAGAATATAATGGGATGAGGGATGGTAATAGAGAACAGTGTGTCATTCTCAGTGCTTTAGTAGAGATTAGAGGAACAGGGAGAGCTGGTTGGAGAAAAACTAGATTTACTCACCTTCGCAAGTTTGAATTTGCAGCCTCAGAACTCCAAGGTGTCTAAAGAGGTGGCCAGAGAAGGAAAAAGAGACATCACAAGTGGAGATGTTGATGGAATGTCTGGAAAGACCAGAAAAGGAGCGAGAGGATGCCCAAGCCCTGGATGTTGGAAGAGGAGGAAATGGTGGGCTCAGTTGCCTGCAAGTAGGGCAGATAGGAAAAGACAGACGGATGACAAAAAGGGAAAGCGGGCAAGGAGGAGGCTCCCAGCAGCTTTCACGGGAGTCTGTTCCAAGGCAAAGAGACAGAAGATGAATTTCAGCAATCCGGAAAAGCTGCAGGAATCCTGCAGGTTGGGACGTGCTGCCAAAGGAATGTTCTGCAGTTCTGCTATTCACGTTACTGCAGCCTGACAAATTTATAGCTACATTACCTGACCCATAGCATCCACTCTTAAAAATACATTTCCAGTCTCTTCTTGTGGTGCAGGACATTGACGCTGACAGAGGAAACGATATCGATGGTATCTGGGAGAATCGGTTCTCCTACACTTGCTTTCTATTTTATTTTATTTAGAAAAGTAATCTAAAAGATTTGAAAATTGACAAGAGCTGTATGGAGATCCTAAGGCTTGGCTAGCATGCTGGTTTGACGTTTCTTTCATATTTTTTTTTTGTTCCCCTTTCATACCACTGAGAGGGTCGATTGAGCACCCAAAGAAGAGATTTCTTAATTATGGGGCTGAGGCTCTTTGAATGAAGCAAACACACGTTTTCCGTTATCTTACTTTACCTGGGTGATGGTTTCTGCTGCTTTGGGTAGAGCTTTTCTGGCGTCATGAAAATACTGTGCATTTTGTGATTCAAGTTAACATCCTGGTGTGACCATCAGTGTCTCTAAGGAAATATTAAGTCATAGTTCTGCTGAGGGAGAAAGGTTAAAGCTTGCTTGCACTCTTGTGCTCTCATTCTTTCTCTCTGAAGGCTTCATGTGGGGATGCCCTTTGTTGAGTACTTAACATATTCACTGAACCAGTTCCATTTATATTCCAAACAAGATCTTTAATTTCAGCCCTCACATGTACAAAAACCTGGGGTTTTGAAAGAAAATAGACGAGAATTTTCTTCTTAGGTTTCTGGAAAGAAAGAAAAAGTCAGTAGAGGTTAAAATCAAACAATAGGTACCCATAGTTGGTAAAGCTGGAGTAAGCAGATGCTGCAACATGGTTGGTTGATTAAACCTTGATAGAATTCTACCAAGAAGCTGACTATTCTACCAACAAATGATATATCTGTTAAACCATATATCTGTTGCAGGTAGTCTTTACTTATTAAAAATGGGAGCAAAAGGAGTGTGTTCACAATGTACAGCATGCGTTGCTTTATTCCCTACCTTTTGATGTTTTTATTGTGCTTCTCAGTTTACCAGTCTGTCCTGTCCATACTGCCCAAGAGGTGGTAAAATAGCCTCAGGAATTAATTCTATATTTAGAAAGTTTCCTTTACGAACCAAACATCATGTAATAAAGGGCACCCAGGGAAATCAATATTTTAGTTCTGGTTGCATAGTATATTCCAACCAGTTGTAGATAGCAGTGATCAGAGAATCCATCCGATGGTGGGCTTCAGTTAGAGGACAACGTTGTTTAAAACACATTTTTCCTTGAGGTGATATATTATGCTTTCATTTTGTGCTCTAACTATATTAACTTTAGTTTGTCAATTTGAGCACGGGGAGATAAAGTATGGATGGTTCCCATCCACTTTTTGCTTAATAATGCAACCTTACATTTCGCTGTTGGGAGTGATGTGTGCTGCAACTTTCATATACAAAGAAATTAAATTGAAATTAATTTTTTTTTCCATCTTAACTTTTTTAAGTGTATGGTTTCTTCTTTTCTAATTAAAAGAAGCTTTAAACTGAATTATATTCAAGAGCAATCCGTTTGAGGAACTAGGGAGGTCTGCCAGCAGGTTTAGTTAGAGCTCATCTATGAATTTACAGGGACTTACAGAAAATGTGGAGCACTGGTTTGTGCAGGAGGTGGTTTGTCTGTTTAAATATCCTTGCAAAGGTCACATGAAATCATACGTTAAGTCTGATGCCAGATTTTTGGTGGAGCATAGTAAGAGCAGTGCAGGGGCTGAGTTTACTCTTTTACTGCTTGGAATTGCTTCTCTAGGGCTGCTCTATGGGAGAAGGTTTCTGTACCCAAAAAGACATCTGAAAGTCACAAGACCTTTTTAAAAAAAAAAAAAAAAATCTTGTATCTTTATGAGCAATACCTAGGAGAACATAACGGACAGAAACTGAGGTGGGGAGTTTCTCTGTTTTCAGCTTAGTTTTCCTGTTCTGTGAATAGCTGTTTGCTCTCTGCACTGGAAACAGTGGCACTTCTGGTCTCCTGCTCTGTCGAGTCTGCTCTGTTGTACTTTACAGGAGAGACACTTTGGAAAGTTGTAGAACCACCCTGTGAAAATGTTCTAATGAATATAAGAAATGGTATTTAAAGTACATTGTTTACAATGAGCGGGCGCTCTCAAATATGGCCAATTTTGTGATATTCCGGTGTACAGTACCCCTTTAAAGAGGAACCACTGAGTCTTGATGCATAACTTCAGGCATGCGCTCAGAGGTAAGCCTGCTGCTTATGTCTGTACCTCTCTTACTTAATCTCTAGCATCTTTTCATAAGGAAATAGTGATGATTCATCCATCCTCTGTTAGAACTCTCGGACCTATTGACCAATTTCAGCCCAACTTTGCAGAGGAATTGATATTAGAAATTTATTTAAATTCCTGCGTGTTTTCTGAAGAAGACCGAGTAGAACGAAGAGACCACAAATAGTGCCTTCAGTATGGCAAAAGGGAAAATGTAGCTGTCCCATACTCCGTTTGGCAGTCCGCTGTCAACTGGTACACGTGTCATTTCAAAACCACTAACACACGTGGTTCTTCTTGTTCAGAGGGGTGCCAAGGGAGATGTGAGGGAGCTAGGTTTCTTGTGCCAGAAGAAGAATAGATAGATTTTCACTACTTTTGCTGCTCATAGAAAAATACTTTTTTTTTTTCTTTTTTTTTTAAATAAGACTTGGATGATGTAGTTTGCTGTTTGGTGATTTAAGTAAGGTTGTGATCTTACGCTCATTCAGTTGCATGGGCATTTTGTCAGTTTAAACTTGTCTCATATTAGTTTATCTTGCACTGTAAAATTCACAGGCATGAGATAAATCTGCTTATAGTTTGAAAAAATATGAGAAAATTGTGCAGTGAGCTACTCTAGTTTAACCTCAGCTGGATTAATTGATGCAACATTTATGTATAGGCAAGGTTTAAGAATGAACAGATATAAATTCTTTATTGCCTAGAAACTTCTCTCATTTCTCCACTGAACTTCTTGCACCAGCATCGTTGTATTAGTAAAAACCTGGCTGTGTCATTTAAGCTTTTGCCTCTGAATTTATGAAGGTAAGATGAATTAATGAAAGAGAGATTTATGGTGATTTGAGAATATCCTTGCTCAGAATTAGTCATTTTTGTGAAGCTGGCTCAAAATCGCACCTATCCTGAAATACATACAATTTTGTGTATATAAAGTCTACAATATTTTTTATTTAGGTATAATTTTTGTTCTAAAATTTTCTAGTCCCTTGTGGAGTCCAGCAGTTATCAAAAGGATTTAATACTGGTTATATTGGTTTGGAAATGCCCATCTTTCACCAGAGACTGTAGGAAAAGCCTGTGGTGACCATGACTACCGTAGACCCTAATGTTCGCATTTACCCAGCTAAGTTTCAGGGAGATGAATCCCAGCCTCGGGCAGGTTTCTTTCCTGTTGGGAAGCTGTTCAAAGAGATTTTAGATATTGCTTGATACTATAGTTATCTTCCCTGCCACCCTCACTTTGGCACGCCTGGTTCTCGCTGCGCTAATGCAAACGTGCTTTTTGGCCACAGTGCTCATCCCTCGGACTGCATGACTCTGGAGAGGTAACCAGGGTCAGGAGAAGGCCTCGTGCCTCCAAAAAAATCCCATCTCACATACAAGTCACTGCCGAGAGAACCCTACGTACCACAAAGGGGATGCCTGCAAGAGCTCACTTAATATTAACCCCGCTGCTGGTGGTGGGTCTGTGAGCTGGCAACGTTTTCATCTAATTTGCTGTTAGTTCCCAAAGATGAAACGGACACTAGACCTTTTAAAGTTGAATTTCTTTGTTTTCCCTTGTGCTGCTCAGCCCAGGGAGACACGAGGTATCGCATTCCATCAGCCAGTGATTTGGCATCAGGCTGAAAGGTAAAAACACTGATAAATTTTTTTTCCCCCTTTGCTGCTACAACAAAGACTGTTTGAATTTTGAACTGGTTGGCCTGGAATGGGGAATGCTAAGGAAAAGCAAAATCCTTTGGGGAAAAAAGCAAATATTGTGTCCTGGGACAGCTCAGAGGAGCCAGTTGAGGGCAGTGAATGGGTGGGTTGCTGTTAAAAGCCAAAGTATCCTGGTAAAAATGGTAGGGCAAATGAACCCTTAAAAACCTTGCAAAGAGAGAATTTGGTTCTCATTACTGACTGTGTATATTTCCAGGTAGTCTTTAGACAAAGATGGTTTTGCTCCTGTCTGTCTCGGGTGAAAGCACTTGTATAAATTCTTTAAATATGCATTGGCAGCTTTTACTCTTAGGTTTTATCCTGAATTACAACCTTGTTCATTAGACCTCAAATCTGAGGTGTACATTTCACTGTAATACTTCTAGGGCTCCCTGGAGACATCAGGTATACCGCAAGTGATACACAGGAGAACTTTGCTGAGCTTCCATTTGGCTGGCAGCCTGGGCAGAGCCAAGGTCCAAGGGATAAAAACCATTGTTCGGACGAGACATCAGTGTAACCTGTGTCATTACCTGGGGTTGCTGGGATTGTTGTGGCTTTTTACTCTGTGCGTAAGGAAAAAATGCTTACCTGGCAGTTGACCACAGTTATCTGTGTTCACCACCCGAATGTGCATTTTACACTTTTTATTCTGTCTGAAGTTAACATGATAGAGAAGGAGAAACTAAGGAAACATCTGAGGGATTATTTCTGGCAGCTGCGCAGATGAGTTTTTCTATAAATCCGAAGAGGGTCTAGCAACAAGGTGTGTAAGAAGTGTTAGTAACAACAAAAACTATGTTGGAGAGTTATTGATTGCTTATGTCATTGTTTTGATACTTCTCAAGTTCTGTAAGTACTTAGGGCTGGTATAAATAACAGCATCTAAGGTTACAGCCATTGGTCATCCAGTCTGATGGAGCTCCGCTGGCAATATAAAAAAAAAAAAATCCCCCATCAAGTGAAAGCACGACTGATTCTGAAATCATTCCCAGTGTGCATGTGCTGTTCACGTGGCTGTTGGTTGAGGACCTGACTGGAGACTGGCATCCCAAGTCGGTAACTCATACAAAAAACACCATTCTCGGCAACGTTACCAGTGCTGCGGCTTGTCCTACGGGGAGAGGTAAACAGGCTGCGGGGTTTATTGTTACCGTTATTTTTGTTCATTTTTATCATTTAATACCTCTCAGATGAGGTGCTTCACATCTAAAAGCTTTGGCAGCACAGTATACTGTTTCAAGTGTTATCATAATGGAGAAAGAATCATGCTAGAAATGCTAGTACTCAGTAGTATACATTTAATGAAATTGTTATTCAAAGCTCTTACATTCAGAAAAGTAACACTGGTTTGTGTTGATGCTGCACACAATGATCTTAACCTTTAGGATGATAACAAAGCACAAAAACTGGCTTCTCGTGCGATCCTGGGCCCTTGACGGAGTCATTTAGTTAAATTCCTTAATATTTTTGCAGCTGTGGTTGTGGTTTATTAACTGATGCTGCCTTGAAGAAGAGCCTGTGTCTGCAGCAGAGTTTTCATTACTCATCTGTCAATACTTGCAGAGTAAAACAAATGAGTCTGGGTAGAGAGGCTTCTGCTCTTCTATTTAAATGGTTTCTTTTTCTCCATCCATGCTACTTTACCCAAGGAGAGAGTAGACAATAGTTTTGATGCCGTATGTGGTTATACTGCATTGGTTAGGAAGGTCTGGCCTGCTTTTCTGTCAGGCTTATTTTAAGCTATGATGTTTAGGTTTTATTAAATGAACTAGAGGGAATTAAAAACATCTTTCTTTTCCCAAAAAGCGGTGTTCCTCAGGGCTCAGTGTTGGGACCATTTCTGTTTAACATCTTTATTGATGATCTCCATAAGGACATGGAGTGCCTCACCAGTAAGTTCGCAGATGACACCAAGTGAAGCGGGAGTGTTGATCTGCATGAGGATAGGGAGGCTCCACAGAGAGACTTGGATGGATTGGATCGATGGGCCAACACTAACGGTATGAGCTTCACCAAGGCCAAGTGCCAGGTCCTGCACTTGGGCCACAACAACCCCATGCGTCGCTACAGGCTTGGGGCAGTGTGGCTGGAGAGCTGCTTGGCGGAAAAGGATGGGGGTTCTAATTGGCAAGCGGCTGAATATGAGCCAGCAGTGTGCCCAGGTGGCCAAGAAAGCCAATGGCATCCTGGCTTGTATTAGAAATAGCGTGACCAGCAGAAGTAGGGAGGTGATTGTCCCCCTGTACTCAGCACTGGTGAGGCCACACCCTGAGTGTTGTGTCCAGTTTTGGGCACCCCAATACAAGAGAGATATCGAGGGGCTGGAGCGAGTGCAGAGGAGGGCAACGAAGCTGGTGAAGGGCCTGGAGAATAGATCTTATGAAGAGCGATTGAAGGAGCTGGGACTGTTTAGTTTGAGGAAGAGGAGGCTGAGGGGAGACCTCATCACTCTCTACAACTACTTGAAAGGACGTTGTAGAGAGGTTGGTGCTGGTCTCTTCTCACAGGTAATTAGTGATAGAACAAGAGGGAATGGCTTCAAGCTGCAACAGGGTAGGTTTAGACTGGACATTAGAAAAAAATTCTTCACAGAACAAGTGGTCAGACACTGGAATAGGCTGCCCAGGGAGGTGGTGGGGTCACCATCCCTGAATGTGTTGAAGAGCCGTTTAGATGTGGTGTTGGGGGATATGGTGTAGGGGAGAACTTTGTAGAGTGGGGTTGATGGTCAGACTTGATGATCCCAAGGGTCTTTTCCAACCTGAGTGATTCTGTGATTCTAAAATATTTTCACTTGTGCAGCTGTAAAATACCCTTTATCCTGAATCATATCAGCTGAAGAATCTCCAGAATTTCTCTTTTGCAGTGGGTAAAATATGATTTTTGGCCAGTTCAACAATTTGCTTGTCAGGAGAAATCCACTTGAGTTTTGTTTGCTTTTGGTTTTGTTTTTACACAGTCCTCCAAATTGAAAATTAGTTAAACCAAAATTATTACGTTGCTGTGTTTACTGATGCCAACTGCAAGTTTTGCAGTAATTGCCTTGGCTTCTGGGTGAAATGCAGGAGGTAACTTATCTGCCTGGATTTTGGGGGTTTTTGCATGGTAATTGCAAATGAAGGGCCCATCTCATTTTGAAACCCCTGCAAAACAGGGATACCTGCTCTGCGAGATGGAGATAGAAATGAATTTTGTGCTGGTACATAGTATGGGCAAGTGAATGGAGCAATCCGCTTTCGTAGCAAATGAGCAGTCGGTAGGAAATGCTTTGCTGGAAGGGGCAGGGCTGTAGCAAAAGGACGAGCTGTAATAAGTCGAGGAGGAGGACTCGCAGAACCCAGGGCAGTGACTCCCTTGACCACGTGCTTCTCTGGAGTTTCACACTTGACTGTGACAAGTGTTGAACAGAACAGCAGCCGGGCTAGTGAGCAAGTGTGCTTAAGAGCCCAAAGTCAGTGCTGACCACTTTCTGCTTATGTGTATTTTGGGGGAAATATTGGAGTCCTTTCCTGTTGTACATTCTGGTTTTGCTTAGGTTTTATCCTACTTCAAAAAATCACGGTGGGACAAAGCCACACGCAGCAGTTCCCTGTGCAAGAAGATGTAAAGAATGAAGGCCTGGCCCAGTAAAGGCGATTCAGAACTTGAAGCCTTGGTCTGTGACTGTGTACCTTGGGCTATGGGAAATGTTGGCTGGGAAATTGGCGACAGTTTCCTTAGCGCAGACCTGCCTTTTGTCATGGAGTTGCCATCAAATGCATTGTAAAGTCTGTTCTGTGGGAGACTGTTCTGCGTTAGCGTGGCCTCTGGTGAGAGCGGAGGGAACCAAAGCCTCTGCCAGACTGAGCTCTTGACTAGCTGCAAGCATGAGGACCTAGACTGGAGATAAAAACTGGTTAGTGGATAGTTCCCCCAGAATGAATAACCTCAGCCTTCAAAGATGAATTGCAGATGGTTTTGGATGAGAGAGATACCAGGTTTAAAATGTCATTCTTTCAGTAACCTGAATCTACTGACCTTACGTGGCGCCGTAGAGATCATTTCAGCCAAGTAAGAATGGAAGGAGAGGCTTTGCCGGTGGTGTGCAGCCAGTGCTTCCTGCATTGGTCTGACCCCTGAGCCCCCACTGTTACATTTACCTTGTGGTTTGAAAGGTCTTTCACTCCACAGGGTTGAGGAAAGCTTCCAAAATATGGAGGAGAGCCATTGGAAACTCCCCAAGTGAGAAGGGTTTGCATCTGATACAACTTTGAAAATTATTTTCAGATTGGTTACGTGTCTTTACCCATCTTTCACCTCTGCAAAGGTAACAGTACATGTGTGTTTGCCCAGCTTTGACTGGAAAGCTTGCAAAAAACCAAGACTGAAACATAAAACCAAATTACAGACTATATGAGCAAGCGATGTCAATAAAGACCATCATTTCGTGTAGCAGTGCAGCTTATCGAGTTACTCCAGTGAGAGTCTCCTTACGAATGCTTTTGTTTTTTGTCTGTTGACTCATCCATTTCAACACTTAAAGTAACCTTTCAGTACTGTCTTATAAAGCCTATGATTGAAACAAGGCTGTTCTTGGGCTGGTTAATCAACAGATGCAATTAATACAATGATGTTTGTCTTGACACCCTGTCTCACTGTGGCAGCATTGTAAGCAGCATTGCTACGGGAGGAGATCTCTGTGGTTGAGAACTCACTGTACAGGCAGATCATTCAACATTTGTATTCAGCGTAAAGCCAACATTGAAAGAGTTTCAGACCTCTCCTTAGCTGGCAAATGGTCTCACTGGCGCTACAAGCGATGTTAACAAAAGGGTAAATCATAATCTGCAGCACTTCTAATTTATTTCATAGTTTTCTAAAATGCTGGGATTTTGTTCTGTTAAGAGAGCACCAGAAGTGGAAAAGGAAAGCTCCCATGGATTTTCTTCTTGAGCCAGTCTGGGAAGGTGGTGAAGGAAATATGATTTGGACTGAGATATTTATTCTTTTAGTAGAACAATGTCAGTGCCAGACTAGTGCTTCTTGGATGTGTTTTACCCTGGGAACTTGTATAAAACGTCTTCCCTTTCGGCTATTTCATTTTTAGCTGTATAGAGGGTGTAACCATTGTTTAAGGGAGTGTCGGTGGCGTGTAGCCAGTTGATATCTAAACCCTATCATGAATTGTTTTGAAGAGAGTATGATTTTCTATACTGAGATATATTGATGACTCTTTTTCAAGGCAGGAAGTACATGCTGACTCCAGCAGTTGCCAGAGCAGCTGTTCATTATGAGTAAGCCGTATGAAAAATCTTGTGAAAGCCTTAATATCAGTAGGAAGCAACATGAGCTTAAGTGATCAGCACCGAAGTGTGATTAAACTGTATCAAGAACTGCTTTCATAGTTTCACTTGCTCAGAATTTTATATTGGAAAAAGTTTCAGGTTCTTACGGTATCAAAGTCTGTAAGATAGTTTACAGAGAGGTATTTAACTTCAGGTTAGTTAATATTTGTAGAGGCTTGTCTGGACACTCCCCAGACTCTTGCTCCAGGGTACAACTTTTTGATTTATCCTGTGTTGAGTTGGTGTAGCAGTTTCTGTCTCTGTTAAGTAGGCATCTCAACTGGCTCCATGGCTTTTAGCATTCCTAGCATTGTAGCACCAGTTTTACTTAGACTGGATTTCTACCAAGGCCTGTATTAGATGGGGCACACACCTGAAATGCAGTGCTCTCTCTGTCCTGGCTCTCCTGATCGGTAAGTTGGGGCTTTTTTGGTATAGCCTTGTCTCTGTTTTTAATCACAGAGCTGGCTTTTGTCGAGTCTGATGCATAGATTTCCATAGCTTTCCACCAAAAAGTTTATTTTGAATTAATGGACATTTGATTTAATTTCTGTAGTTGACATTTTCTGGAAAAAGAAACTACTATTTTGGTCCAAACCCCTCTGATCAGAGGCAGTGCAGGGCTCCGCTGGGCTCTACCTGGGTTCAGGTGGCTGTAGCAGAACTGCTGACCTTTGGCTTAAAAAAAAAAAAAAAGAGTAAGCAAGAACTACTGTGCTCCAAATGTGAACCTGTCTGGAGATAAACCGCTGGAGGGGGAAACCCTTCCGCCTATTGCTGATGCATTGTACAAGTGAACCCAGTGTAATAGTTTCCTAGCTCAGCTTCTGAGAACTTCCAACCCAACTTCAGTTACTTCCTTCATTCTTTATTTGAGCTCTGTGTTTGAGTTGCTTTTCATTTTGTATTGTTCCTTGTTGTCTTTGATACCAGGACACAATTTCTTCTCACTGCCCTTTGTTTCTCTTAATTTACATTATTTTTGACACACACAGAGTCATGTTGCTTGTAGTGCCTCCTGTCTAAGAGCCTGCGTCACAAGGTTTTGATTCAGTGGGGTTGTCCTGGAGATGTATAGGGACGTGCCAACAAATAGTGGTACGTATGTCACAGCGAAGGGGCACACATGCACATGTTGCCCAAGCAGCAGAACTTCTCTTGCTGCCGAGTATGGTTCTTGGGCCACGGCTCATGGTAGCAATGGGAAATGTGGGATGTTCTGGCTTATTTTGAGAACAAGACTCAGTTTCCCTTGATGCAATAATTTCATGAATCAAAAAGGAAAATGTGTAATGCTTAGTGTTTATCTAGAGCTTTACATTTTTAGAGCGTTGGGCAAGCGTTTATTCTGTACTTTTGAACTTCATGATGGGCAGTGATGGAAAATGCTGTCTGTAGTGAGGTGAGAATAGCGAGTACAACTTCTGCCCTTGTTTCATGTATTGGTATGATTTAACTTGTTACTTTGGTCAGATGATATCTACTTCTCCATAAGCTTCTGTGGGCTTTTCAGTTTATCGCTGGAGCTGAATACGCTGTAAGTGGGTTGGTAGTTCATGTTTTTAAGGCATTTGAGATCTCATTAGGTAGTGAGAGTGGAAGACATACTGCTGTGTAGTGGTGGCATCTCTCCATTTGTGGGAAGATGCAGGTGATACTGTGTGCACAGAGCATGCCACCTAGAGGAACAGAGTGGGCTGGCAAGGCTGTAGCCATGATTTGCTGGCAAAATTTAGGTGGCTGTGTGAATGGCGATGTTGAGACCTTCTCCAGGGAGTGCCCTTTGTGGCCCTGCCTCTAGTACATTCACCAAGTCAAGTGCGAGAAGGTCCATGCACAGCTAGCTTACCATCGGCTCTTCTCAACAAACGTTTCTCAACCTTTTACATGTGACTACTGTTCATTATTTAGCCTCCTGGTTATGTTGATCCTAATCTTTCACTGAGGCTCAAGAATCTGACATTAAGTTACGGATCTCACTTCATATTCTCCAGGAATTAGGGTGAGGAATCTAGTACAAGGTGTGATTTGATGGGCTAACGCTCTCCAAGCTCTGTGCTTTTTTTGGCTTGTATGTTGCAATTTCTTTCGTGGGAGACTAATAAACTTCCCAGAAGATTATCCTAATTTCTAGAGTCTCAAAGTCTGAGTTGTAATTAAGCACTTAATTTGATGAGGGTTTTTAAATGTGTTGCTAGTCTACTGGCAGCTTAGGGAGATGCTTCCATCTTCAGCCCAGCTTCCCTTGTGTAGGTTCAAGCTCAGAAAGCTGGTCTATATTTAGAACTGTCAGAACTGCAGCCTGCCAGACAGGCCTCAGAAAATTGTTCCAAATCTATGCTTTTGGGTAGGTTAAAGCCAAATTTGAAAGAAGCCTGACTTCTTTGAAGAAGTTGAAGTTAGGGTGATTAACCAATGGGCAGTGGGAAATGTTAATAAAACATTTTCTTGCTTACAATTGCATTGAGTTCCCCTATTGCCACAAATGACAGTAACCAGTACGTCCAGCAGGGAAGCAATTATTTTATTTCTTGATCATCCACAGACTCATGATCATCCAGAGAGTCAGGGAGTTGTGCTGTCAGAGAGCACATGGCTTGACCAGAGGGTATCACCTCTTCAGGACAGAAATTTCTTTTTGATCCAACATTAGGCTAGTATGTGGCACAATCAGGTGACTTGGGACAATGACTTGGGCTTGTAGGATTTAAGACCCAAATAATAATAATGACTGAGTAGAGTTTTTGTCTTTCGTGCTATTTAAGGTTATGGCTTCTAGTTGTCTATGATTAAGTTTGTATCTTCTGCTAGAGTTTCTCTCTGCTGTTTAGGTAAAAGATCTTTTCTCCCCCCTCTCTCCTGTACTTCAACTTCTATGCTTAAAACCTCAGGAACAGACTTGGAAGACTATTATGCCAGGCCTTTGAGTTGACCCCCATGTATTTCCATCGAGACATTAGGATGGCCTTCCCATTTCCTTCTATTCTCAGTTTAAATTTTCCTGTTATGGGAATACTGATAAAAAAAAAAATTGAATTGCAATTAGTCATATGTTAAAACAACCAAGCTAAAGCCGGCAGGAAGAGTGTCCTCTCGGTGTCACTTTTCGGGGCCGTGTGTCAGTATGCCGTGTTGGCTGTGGCCAGATCTCTTGCGTGCATCGACTACACGTGCATTTAACAGACCCGATCTGTGGCTGCCCCCATGTCTCCCTCCTTAACTCTGCCCCTGTTTTCCTGATAACTTTCTGGCCTCCAGGCTACTGACAGCTGTTGTCCACTTGCTGCTAATTAAGCAAGCAGCATGAGCGATGGGAATGTGGACTGGGGAGATTGAACCCCCTCTCTCCGCAGCAAAGTGTTTCAACCTGATTAAAGAGAGTCTGACTGATGACTGGTCGGCCTCTTTTTTCCTTCCCTGTCTGTTGAGGCTCTCTGCAGATAGCCTGTTTGCTATCAAAACTCCCATTTTAGGCTCTCTCTGTGTCTCCTGTGTTTTTTAGATCCTGTAACAATAAGCAATGTCAGAACAGATTTAGCATTGAAATAGTGGGCACGTGTGAAATTGAAGCCACTATAAAGCCACATATTTAACATGCAAAGCGTTGTGTACATCTGTGCTCTTATTCAGAAATTCAAATGTAGGTCATATTTTTTAAATAAAATGACACATAGTTTGTTGAAAATTTAGAACTATAGTTATAAGAATCAAGATCATTATGAATTAACAGCACTTAAGTGGATGGACTGATGATTTCAAAGGTTTTCCTTCTTTGTTTAAGGATTTTCCTTGTTTGTTTTGTTTCCTTGTTTGGTTTCCTTGTTTTGTTTTTCCTTGTTTTGCATCAGGTCCCAGTGGGTGACCTTTTGTGTGATGTGGTTACGCTGTCATTTTTATGATCCAGGAAGAGAATGGGCTTGAACTCTGGAATTCCCTTTGTGGCCTGTGCTTTTGTGCAGGTAAAATGATAGACTGAGGTTAAGATAATACAAGATTATTGCGTTAATACACAACCAGAAGATGTGAATTCAAATAAGATCCTGTAGCACTGATGCTCTCTGGAGCTGTTTACCCCCAGGAATATTATGACTCTCTGTATTTCAGATTAGACCTCCAAAATTCAATCTGAATTCTTATCTGTGGTAAGTGGGCTCTGCATAGCCCCTAGCATGCTTTGAAAGCAGTGTCGTTTGCTCTCATATCTGGAATATAATTTCTCTTCTTCCTCCAGTGATTTTTCTCATGCTTGGCTGTTACCTTCTTGCCTTGGAGAGGATTGTTTCTTGACACAGTGATTCGGCACAATCTGATCTTCTCTTTAAAAACACTATGTATATATAGGAGTAAAATGTTTATTTGAATTTAAAAAAAAAAAAAATCACTGCCAGACTTGGCTCCTTGGGCATGTGAAAATCCTTTAACAAACCATGTCTACCGCAGTATAATTGAACAGTAGGACCATGTCTAGGGAGAGGAGGATGTACTTCTGACTGTATTTACTGGTGTTCCCCTTGTATACCCATCGCTTTGCCGCATGATCACTTTCTAAAAGAAGTCTTGGAGCATTTGACTTCACCTTTTCAAATAAAAAAATGGTTTATATTTGTTTGAACAAGAGATACTCTTAACAGTCGGCTTTATATCTTCAGCTAAACACTTTCAATACTAAAATGGTAGGAAGTGCAAAATGTAGCGTGCTTATAATTGACTGAACTAGGCAGACTTTTTGGGACATGGGTGGTTCAGGGTGTGAAAGTGCTATAATGTCCTTGGGCAGCTTTTTGTTTTCACATGAAGAGAGCAGATGCTGACATGGTGCAAACAGGAGAGAAATCCTATCACTGCGATTGGCCCTGAGTCCCCAAGCTGTACCCTGTAAATAAAGTGATTTATGGGTATTACAGATTAAAATGGTGTTTCTTTTTTTCCTCCAAGCAAGATATTATTTCCAAATAGATCATCTCATTATTGGACACTGGTTTGGCCAGTAATTTTATAAAATAAGCCTTGTAGACTTAATGTTAGAAAATTAGTGGGATAATTTCTCTACTAGTAAGAATTTATGGAGACTCCAAATCCCGGCCTATCTTGCTGTGGGAGGCAATTAAGAATATGAGGGAGTGGTTTCTTGGTTTGAAATGTTGAAAGCGACCGTAAGCATTCGTACTGTTAGATCTGGGGAGCTTGTTAGGGGTGGTGAGATGGGTTACGCTGGGGCATTTGCTGTGAATATTGGTCATTTCTTTCACAATAACCTGATTATGGCTTGGACAACTTTGCCAAACTGTTTACTGTCTGCTGCCTGTTGACTGGCCGTGCATTTCAAGCCAATTAGAGGAGTATCATGTAGCTTCAGGGTCACGTTTAGTCCATTGGTCCTTTAATGCCAGTCATGGCGGCATCGGGAATTGAGCTGCCATCATCTGGGTAGGTCCGCTGCCAATACTGACATGTTTTTGCATCTGTTCTGCATTAGCGTTTCATGTGACTGATGGCAAGCGTCACTTGCTCTGATTCCCCACCTTTTACCCATTTGTGCCATGAATTTCTGGCCGTGTAAAATGAAAAACCATCACACAGTCATTTCAGAGGCACAGAGGTGTCAGTTCTGTCATTAAAGGGGCAAAAGAAACATTCTGCAAACTCCTATGTAAAATCGAGATGCCTCTTTGGTGCTAGGTTAGGCTTTGATTAGACTATTGTCTCAATGTAAGCCTAGAGCTCTGCTGCCAGGTCTACAGTTGACTTGGCTTCCACTGGGCTTGTGAATGACAAAGTACAAAGCGTTTCAGTGGAGCTGGCACTTCTTTGTTGGGTTGTTTTGCAAATGCAGACGCGATTCTTAACAGGAGAGCACAAAACAGGAATTTCTCCTTTACAGTGGAAAATGTTGGGTTTATGTTGTTGAAGGAACAGGTTCAGTTCCTCTGCTTTCCTGATTCCTTGTAGTGCTGCAGGACTGTCCTTTAAAGAAATAGAAACTACAAAATAAAACCACTCCTACCTACAAAATAAAACCACTCCTACCAACTGGGAAAAAGGAAATGCATGCAAACAATTTTGAGAACAGGCCACTGGATTGTAGGGAAAGTGACTACAAGAAAAATCTCCTCCATGGGGGTTTGTCATCTACTTCTGTTTGCCAAAGCTGGACTTTATCTGGGAAACAGGTTCCCACATATATGAGAATTATCCCTAAATATTTCCCGTTATTGACAATTTGACTTCTAATTAGCTAAATCCGCTTTGCAAGTGGACAGTCTTATTCCAAAGTAAAACCTTGTAGGGAGTTTATTGGGAATACTGCGCATGAGTTTCCAGCCTTCACCTTGATTTGAATTAACTTTCCTGGGTGGGAAAGCCCTCTTATTTATAAAGTCTCAGCTATAAGGTTCTTGTGGGTTCGAATTTATCATTCTATCATGATAAATTACTGGTGTATTATCGTTTCAAGTGATCTCCCTACAAGTATAGATCCCCACAGCTGCTGGAAGACCAGCTCAGCTCTTGACCCGCTCAGTTGTCTGCCAATCGATGGCAAATTAACTTAACGGTTCTTGAAGTATCGAAGTATTTTCTCTACATATTTTTAATTCTCTCTTAAAAGTGATTTGAATCCCTGTTGAAAATGCCTTCTGTGAGGGGTATCTTTCAAGGTTTCTGTATGAATGAGTTCTGTTTCATAACTGAACATTGTGCCTGCTATATATAGTGTTGGGTTTTTTTATCAAATGGCAACAATCGAGCCATTATGGCTGGTTTGTACCTATGGTTTGTGTGTAATATCAGGATGGACGTGGAAATGCTGTGTGTTGTTTAAAGTTGTATAGACTGTAGAAGCCTTCTGCGGAGGAACTCAGGACTCCCAGCACATTTTAATGAAGCAGGTTTTCCCAAGTCAAGTGCCTTTTCCAAGATTTGTTTGAGACATCTTCATGTTTTGCACTCTTTGCAATAGATACGTTGCTGGTGTTCAGGTTAATGAAGAATGATGGCACATCTAGTGTATTCAGACTTCCCTGACTGCAGAGTTGCCGAAAATGAAGCAGGAGAGATCTCTTCCATCTGTCATTCTTCTACGGAAATCAGCAGTTTAGAAGTCAACGTGGCTGAGAGTTTATTTGCTGAGCTTCAGAGTAGGGTTCATGAGTACACACAGGAAAAAAAAGCAAAACTTACTTGTTTGTTTGGGGAGGGAGGCAAATTGATTTTGTTGTGTAAATTTGTAAACAGGGTAGAAAGGAAAGGGAAGTTTCCCCAAAACACGTGGTAAAATGAATGGAATCCAAGCTCAGATTGGAAGTCTTCCCTCTGGGGAGCAGATGTTTGCTGAGGTCCTGCAGTCAATGGCTGCAATGTTCAACTCCTCTCAGCCCCCTGCCACAACACACAGCTATTTCTGCAGAGCAGCACCCCATGGCTTCTTCCTCCTTTTTTTCCACCCCCCCATGAGTTTTCAGGTAAGAGTAGAGAAATAGAAAGGTCTATGGCGCTACCAGTCTGCCCCCTGTCTTTTTTTTAATTATTGCAGAGTCTTAGACACATAATCTCTTAGGCCTAAGTATTTTTTAGCTCATGTGATATTATATAGCAATTACAAAGCTATGTTTTGTTTACGTAGGCTGCCACAAAGCTTAGTAGTTGATGATGCTTATACTGCAAAATAATATTAATAAACATAGATTGTATGCAAAAAGTCAGTTCTGTGTTTGCAACATTATAGGTGGTTGTTCATTAGTTGAAAGTTGTTTACAGCATTTCTTGTTGCTTTACTGCAGTGTAATTTTTTGACTCATTGGCTGGGCCTGGTTGAAGACCCAAAATCCGACAGGGATGAAGCTTGTGCAGGGTGGTCGTGCCGTTATCAGTTGCTAATATTAAGCACAGAAGGTCTGGGAGATATTTACCCGTCTAATAATGGCACCAAAGGTATTTTTATAAACTTGCTGTCTTTCTGAACCCAACTGCTATGACATACTAAATCCGCTGCAGAAATCAGGAGGTTATTGAATGTTTTTCACAGTGAAGGACCATGAAGTTAATCGCACTGAAGCTTTGACAGAGCACCAGGCTTGTCCTGATGGAAGAGGCAACGCTCGCGGGACACGATGGAGCAGAGCCTGCTCCGACCCGCAGCCCCCCGGGGCTGCTGGACCCAGCGCTGCACGTCCTGGGGCCTCACGGAGCTGAACTTTCTCGTTACAGACTAGTTGCTGTTTTCCGAACGGCCCTCCTAAGCTCCCGAAGTATTGCTCAATGTACCACAAGCTGAAATGAGTATTGATTCACCTTTCAGGGCTGGATGGCAGGATCGCCACACAATCGTCTATTTGTGTTGCAGAGACTTAAATAGCTTTGGCAGTTGTGGTTTTGCTGCTTTGTCAAAACAAAATTAAATATAAAAACAGTACAAAATTATTTCTTATTTATACAATCCTAAATTCCCTCTGCCACAGAACCTGGGCACGGGGTTTTAAAACACACTTTTTCGCATGGAGTGGTTTGTGGTCTTCGACTGCATTCATGAGGCACCCTGTGCCCCCCTGGCAGGTATTGCTCATGGGCAAGATCTAACTTTTGAAACCTGATGCCATGCTCTGCATGGGATGGGATACGATAAGGGAATGGGCTGTTAGTAAAACCTCGCTCAAGTAGCTGTTAATTCACCAAGATTTATTCGGTGATAAAAGAATTGTTTCAGCAGGATTGTAAAGAGATGCTGAGATAAGGTTCAACTTTGTTTTTGGTAAAATACAGTCTCAGCTTGGCTCCCTTTAGCTATCAACCGGTTGAAAGTGTTTCTTCTTGAAATGTAGGCCAGCTTCCTGTATCAGCAAACTGGAAGTTCATTAAAAAATAGAAACTGATTCTAAGTAGGGCCCACTTTTGGTAATTTCCATAAAAGATAACAGTACCTGTTTAAACACAGATAGCCAGGGCGATAAAAGAAATAACGCTGCATGCCAGCAAAGAAGTAAGCTCCAAAGACATCCGTCTCAGCTAACCCCTTGTTAAGTGGGTTTCCAAGCTTGTTGCTGTATTAGGCTACATAATATTCCAAAATAGCTGGGGAATAGCTGCTTTGTCTTTAGCATTAAATTAACGAGTAAAATTCTGGTGACGGTTTCTATGCTACCGAAGCCGCAGATCTTCAGTAGGCTCAGTTGTGTTAGCACGGATTCCTTCAGCTTCCCGTCGTGTTTCTGGTGACGCTTGTACAGATCTGCTAGAGTTTGCTTCTGTAGAAGTTTATTGTTCTATATCTTTTTACAGATTTGTTCGTTTGTTTGTTTGAAAGTTGGGATTTGCTGAGAAGATGGGTGTTTGTAGCAGTATGCCTTCTCCTTGAAACCTGTCGTCCGTAGAAGTGATATAACCGGGCGGTTTTAATTCAGGCATGAGGAGACAGGATAAAATAGAGTGTTGTTGTCACAGATAATTGTTTACTGCTAAAGTAACTTTTAATGTTTATGCGCAGTAGAGTGAAAGATAGACAACTCACTCAGACTCCGTAAGCCACCTCATGTTTCCTGCCATGATGGTATAGGGATGTGCTAATCCCACAGCTAACAAAGACGAGGGCTAGTATTTCCTCTCCCTCCTGGGCCGTTCAGTTCAATTAACATCTCGGTTTCCCCTTGCTGGAGGCACTGGTGTTTCAAATTGTGCTTATAGAAGACTAAAATTTCCTACTGCCTGTAGGCAGGCAATAAAACTGGTGGTTTGGCTGCAGATCCTATCAGGTATAGACTAGGGTATGGAACTGAGGATATGGCCTGCAGCTTCTTAACCCTTTATGGAAGCAGCACAACAATAATGTAAAAGCAGCTTCTGACGTGATTACATCAGAAATTTCACACCTCCGGTGCCTCTGTATCACTGCACACATGCTTGTCTGTACGTGGAGATAGAGAGCTGGCCCTTTGGGGCAACAGTATAGTAGTACTTCAAAGTTTAGTGATTTGCATCGCCCTCCTGTGATGCCTTGTTTTATTGAGTAAGCAATATTAGGGAAGTTTACACTGGTATTGCAGTGCCTCTCTAGGAGATAGTGCTGGCCTGGTTCCTGAAACTCATTTTTCTTTCTCTTGCAGAGATGTGAGCCCCCAGCATGGTGCACTGGAGTTGTGCAGACATGTTCAATCTTACCAAACCGAGTATCTGCTTTTCAGCATCTGAGCCCTGAGGATACGGTGCTAGTCAGAACAGTGAGAAATGAGGCTTCCTTGCAGAGAAGTTAGCTCATCTCTTAACGTGCTTGGAAGAGAGCTTACATCACACTCTCACCTGGACTGTTGCCCTTAATCTATGGTACTTGCTAAAGAAGGAAATATAATTGAGCATGTTTAAGCAAATGCTTTCCATGTTTTGATCTTATTTCTTGTGCTCGGCTCAGATGAGCGTGGGTGGTGGCTTTTGGGCAGGGTATAAGGTTCCTCCCAAGCCTACTAGAAAAGAGGGGTTAGCTTTGCAATTCAGACCGAATGTGCAAAGAGTCTGTAATCAGAGGTCAAAAATAAAGATGACTATAATTAGTAATGTCCAAAGCAACTGGAAATTGTGTCAGGCAGATCCGAGCCAGCTTCTCTTTTTTTCCATCGCCTAATGAATGAGAGCTGAGGTTACGTTCCAAGGATGAAAGAGAGCTGAGTTTTTCCCATTCAAAACTGGTGCTGTGGGGCAGATACAAAGTCAAAACTCTCGTTTACAACCTTGTTTTTCAGCTAGTGAACCTGTGGGCAGGTTGTGAGCAATTAGGCTTTTCCCTAAAGCATCTAAAATAATGCGTTTCTGCTTGCCGTCCTGCAGAGTGCCAGTGACGACATTCTGTCACCTTGGAGATGGATAAACAGCTTCAGCAACATCGGGTTATAATCTTTCAGGTCTGAGTTTCAAAGCTGACAGCCGTACGGCTGAAACCCAAGTCTAGCAAAGGTTTTTCAGTGTGGAAAGAGTCTAAATGTGCTCGAGTAAAATGAGAGGAGGGGAGAAAGAGTTTAAGCGGAGCTCAGTGACAAGGCTTTTTGCTCGGCCATAGCAGCAGTGTCAATGAAAGGAATTAGCCTTGGCTCACACGCTCCCTACAGCCCGGAGTGACTCAGGTAGCGCGCACGCATTCTTATGCCTGCAGGGCTTTATTTTTAGATGTCTGAATCACTGTCATGACTATATCCTCATAAAGCCGTTAGACGAGTGGGGATGCCCACGGACCCCATATTAAGTCATGTTTAGTGAACAGAGAAATTCAACAGATTCCCTCGCAACCGTTGCAATTTCTGTGTTCAGAGCTGCTTGCTGAAGTAATGCGGAGGCTATGCCTTGTAGCTGGATTATTTTTTCCATTTAATTTTAAATGTTTTAGTTAACAGCCTTGGTGGTTTTTATGTGTAGAGCAGGGTGAGCATGGACCACAGCAGTCATGTTGATGTTGGAGGCTACTTGACTCTCTTGTTGTTTTAGTGTTGCTGGCACAGGAGGAGTTACGAGTCATGTTACCAGTGTTGTAATCCCATTAGTTCTCTCGGGTTTGCAGGGCTGTGCAAAATCAGTACTTAAATGGGAAATTACCAGAGACTCACCAGATGCTGCACAAAGGTTTGCTAGTGATTCGGTAAACGGCGACATTTTTGCTTGTGAGTTGATATAGGACCAATCTGCTGGAGCGCCTTTCTTTCAGATAAACCAGAGCAAAAGCCCTGTCTGCTCCTTATCGATAAATTACAGTATCTTTTTCAAAAAGAATTCTCAAAGCCAGCTTTGGTCTGCTGGAGGAAACAGCTTGGGTAGCAAAGTCCTACTCCCTTAAATCCCTCCTTGTTCAATTAATTGCACCTTTTCCTTTTTTTTTTTATTTTTCCCCCTTTTCCTCCCTGTGAATTGGTTGGGTGGCGTTGCTGCAGAGTTTTCAGCAGCTAAAGGATTCCTGGTTTATGTGCCTGCATGCAAGGGGATTTTTCTCTTTTGAAATACTTCAGGCTAAAAGAGGACTAGGAAGGAACCTGGTCAGCTGCTCTGAACTTGTTGCTTGATCGGGTGCATCTTCTCTTCCTCGCACCCTGAAGATTTGCTTCCGAATATGAAGCTGGAAGGAAGAAGAGCTGTAGTACTAATGCACCATAAAATTAATGTTGTTGACTGACCCAATCCTTTTTGCTGCAGTCGGGAGACGTGGCTGAATTGATAAGTTGCCCTCTGTGCCTCCCAATTCCCTTGCAAACACTGTGAGCTCTTTCCACATGAGGTTGCTGCAGCTGGAGATGCCTCATTCATGGTTGCTTAGAAAGAAAAAAAAAATCAAAATAAAAATGTGCTCTCTGACAAATAAAAATGTTTTGCTTCCTTTGGAGGCCCCGGAGGGTGGCATAAAAAATAATGAAGCCTGTGAGTCAGTGAGCATTGCCTGGCCAGCTGAGAGCGAACTGAGCCTCCCTTTTCCATAGAAGTTTGTGTGCTGTCATTGCACATCATTAATGCTCGCTGGTTTATGCTCATTCACTGTAATGTTGCCAAAAAAGAAAAAGGGCAGTCGGTCTTTCCGCTCCCAAATGCTGGCTGCTTCGAAGGTGACGTGATGTTAAAGGAAAAGTTTCTTTAGCACTCAAGAATGATTGTTTGATTCTCGAGCTGCCCTTCCTCCACCGTTTTCCTCTAAAACCTGGCGGCTCTCCTAGCAAACGGATTCCCTGGAGAGGGACTTGGAGCAACTCACAAAAAGCTCCACCTAAGGTACAAAGGTTAGGGTGGGCAAACTTCCTGATTGACACCAGACCCTCCCTTTTTTTTTTCCTTTCTGGATCCCCTACTGGGTCTTTTTTCTTGTCTTGTTTTGTTTTGTTTCTGATTAAAATTCTCTTTGCTTCAGCCTCTGGGGATTATGACAAAATTGAGAAAAGTAAACTCACAGAGATGGAAGTGTTAGGTCTGAGGCTTCTGTAGCACCTGTGATGCTACAGAAGATGCTCAGACATTTAAAAGGGATATTTTAATTCTGTTCTTTCACGTTCTGTCTTTTCTGTATTCAGGATCCCAGTTCATCCTTTTGAGAACGTACAGCATTGCACAAGTGCTGCATATCAGCATTTTTAGAGTTCCAAACATCCCCAGGACTTCTGGAGAAAGAGGGCGTGAAATGTCGCAGGAGGCTGTTTGCTGTGTAATGCCAGAGCTGAGTTACATTTTGGGTGTGAAAGGGCCGAGAACGTGTCTGGGGGGTTCTCCTCAGCTGTTTATTCAACCCTCCTTGAGAGCCCAGTGCTTCCTCTCCATCCTCACAGCTACACGCTGGCGGGCTTGAATGTTTTGTTGCACTAAAGACGGAGATGCCCTCCACCGCAAAATTATTTAAAATTATTTTTAAAAGTGTCCCTGTGGTAGCTTTCCATTGCCCACAGCCCACTGGTGAGCTTCACATCGTTCCTCCTGCATCGGCTCTGCCAGCTCTTCCACAGAGGAACTCGGCTGTTGGGAGAGGCTGTTTGAGTTTCAGGTTAGAGCAACAGTTTTGCAAAGCTGAAAGGCTTTGATTTTCTGTCAATCACTGTTATTTCAATGTTTGCATTACAGGAGAGCCCAAAAGCTTTAGCCAGGGCAAAGGCCTCACAGATCTGTGTACTTAACAGTATGTAGTAGATAACAGCCCTTGCCTTAAGGCGAAGGGGAGGGTGGGAGGAAAATGGTTGAGAATTCTAGTAATATGCATATAAAATCTTGAAAGATCTGTGCTTTGCAGCATACTTCATGGTTATCGTGGGATGCTGTCGCGTGCCCATCTGTCCATCCCGAATCGCCTGTTCTCCTGTGTTTCTGACAGCAGAATTGGGTCTGGAGGAGCCGAAGCTGCAGCCTCAGCCCCGTAGCCTCTCGCTGGGTAGCACATCCATCGCAGCACCAAACGGACAGCCGCAGCGGAAAGCTCGTTTTGAACTATTGCTCGTTATTTTTTTCCTTTTGCTTCAGAACTCCTAAAGTCCCTGTCAGCTAGGGTTTAGCTGAAGCCTTGCAACTTGCCTTTTGTCTTCCACAAATGATGGAGCTGAGCCCAAGGGAACGAATGCCGTTTTAATGGGCATCGTTGTGTAAGTCATTACGTAAGTCACCTCTGCCTTCAAAGGACTCGTGGCATAAATGGCAGGAGCGGTTGATTAAAAATGTGCACAATAGCTTCGTTATGACATGGGGAGAGATGTCCGCTGTTATTTTTAATCTGATAGCTTTTAAATATGTGCATCCAGGAGAGACCCAAATGGCCTTTAAAAAGGGAACCATTTGTGGGATGAGATTTTTAGGCTCAACTTCGTTCTTTCTAACGAGCCGCAAGAGTCAGTTCAAGCTGGAAAATGAACTGTAACCCTTTTTTAAGGCTTTGTCTCCTCTAAAGCTGCAGGGTTTCGGTGTGTGAACACATACAGAGTGAGGGAAGATGGAGGGTTTAAGTTTTAGGTTTTCAGGTGAAGGAAAGCAAAGATACAGCCTTCTAAAGCTGGAGGGTTTTTATTAAAAAAAAAAAAAAGTCTGTTTTCAATTTGTTTGGTATGATGCAAGCACTGGACAAGTTGAACGGTTAAATTGCATGTCCCTGCTGCTGGAGCCTGCCTGCCGCTGAGCTGTGCCATAGTGACAAAAGCGTGCCCAGGAGGTCTGGAGGCAGCCGGGCCTTATTGCCCGTCTCTGAAGCCTCCCGTGTGCTGGTCACGTGCGGCCGGCGAGGGACGCGGCCGGCGAGGGACGCGGCCGGCGAGGGGGACCCAGCAGCTGGGAATTCTGCTCTGACTGAGCTCTTTAAAAGGCTGAACTTTCACTTTGACTTCAAAGTAAATAATTTGCTGCTGGGTCAGGTTGGTGGAATTCACCAGCGTGTGTATGTTTTGACTTAATTTCTGGCGTTCCTTGGAACCCAAGCGGAAAGTGACCACTTGAGCATGGCAGTGGTGGACGCTGGGCTTTGGCTTGCCGGCATTCTCCTAAGCAGCCTAGTTTCTTCACCTACAAGCACATAAGCTGATTTATCTGCCTTCCCTTGTGCCTCTTAATCCACTGTCGTTTAAAATCTGCACTTCTTTCCTCACCAGATTTAGCTTTCTGTCGGCAAACTGGCTGGCAGCACCGCTTTGCTGGGGACGAGGCGGCTCCCAGCCAGCCGTGGCCTGCCTGGCTCGGGGGGCTCGGGGGGTCCCAAAAAACCCTCCAGCTGTTTGGAGCAGGCACGTAACGTGAGCTTTGTGGTGTTGTGTGTGTGGTCGGAGCCCAGACGCGTGCCGGCCGGGGGGAGACGAGCCCGAGAGCTGAGCAGGGCCGTGACTCAACAGCTGGAGCGTGTTCAAGCACAGCGGAGTGGGAGCCTCATTAGTAGGGGGATGGAATTAGCAACGAAACGAGTGACGTATTAAAGCTTCCAGTCAGAAATCAAGAAACTCAAATCCATAGTAAAGTAATTCTGAAGGGATCTCTTTTTCCAGTTGCGTGCAGCAGCAGAGCATCCGGAGAGATGAAATACGAGGGGATGGAAAGTCAGCGGTTCCTTTGAGACAGAAACACTTTGATACAACAGTATTATTTTTTTTCCCCCCTTCCAGTTGAAATCACTCCATTGAGTTTATTTCCCTGTTTTTTCCCCGTCTATCTTATAAATATTTGGACACTGCATAGAAGTACAGGGTACCCTCCTCCTGTGCACCAGAAAGGAGAAGGAAGTTCAGAAGGCCGGTGCTGAGACTCCAGTTAAACACTGACAGTTATTCATCATGAAGAGGCGAGGGTAATACGATCGAACAATTTCCAGCGGGCAGACTACCAAGCTCAGGAACAACCTCAATGCTGCATTAAGGGGTTTGGTTACTGTATGCAGGCAGGCAGGAGCAGAGGGACAGGAGAAGTGGTTTGAGCACTGTCATGGCTCTGTTTTCTGCTTCTCTCTGTACATTATCAAATTATTTGATCTCTGAAGGCATGTTGTGCTGTTTGAATTTTTAAACTGGACAGACATAGGACATGTTAGATACTTGAATTAGGATGTAGTGTAAAGAAAGGGACTTTCTCAAAGCGGATCAGTGCTATGGTAACCAGCCTAGGAAGTCTTTCTCAGCTGTGCTTTTTACAGGAGAGTTTCATCTTCATCTGTAAAAGCTTAGGTGACTTACATCTTTCAGCTACAATACCTCCTATTTAAGTGCAACTTCTCTTTTATACCACTTCATCCAGATTCATTAAAATGCAAATTCTGTTTATAACGCTTGAATGATATATCTGCTCGAAAACCCTAAAGCCCATTGCGCCAAATAATTGTCTGTTGGCATTCACTGAATGTAGTCACAGTAGCTCCACCGCTTGATTCGTGAATATGGGGAGCGGGACGAGGGCCTCCACTTTGGTGGGGATGCTGTACGGGAGTCACCGACTCGCCCTCCGCTCTTTTGAGTCAAGTTGCTTCACCTTTGTGCCTGCTTCCCATCTGCAGAGTGAGGTTAAGGCCTGACTGTTTAAGGATGAGAAAGAGATGTTTGTAATGTGCTTGGAACAAGAAAAGCGCTATTTTAAGTGCTAAGTGTAATTGAGCGTAAGAGAATATTGGCTTCTGACTCATTTGTTTAACTGCAAATGCATCAGAAACTCATGAGCAGATGAGATCTGGAAAATGCTGCTTGTAGATGGAAAGACAGGGTAGTAAAAAGCTGCATTAATTTGTGATATTCAAAGTAGGACTCAGCAGGGCTAACAATAACGTTTATTATTTTTGCAAGTGTCAGCTGGTTTACTTCGCTAGTACTATTTTAAGAACTTCCCATTCTGCTCCAGCCACTTGCTCTTGTCCTCGCTCTGTAGGTCTGTGTCCGCTCGGAGCCTGGCGTGCGAATGATTTGATGTTTGATGTAACAGAAGGGTGAAGAGAGCGAAGGGAAATGGTTAGGCTGGTGGTAGTGGTGAAGGGAATTTGGTGTCAGCAGAAGAGAAACTTTCTCCCCTGACAAAACATCTCCTTTTGGAGGTCCCAGACCATGCACCCACGTGGGTTCAGCTGGTCATGTGTGCGTCCCATCAAGGTGGGCAGAGATGTCTGGTGGGAAGGAGAAAAGGAAATTCTGAAATCTTTCTCCCTTTCAAATGTCTTGTCCCTACAAGGCAAAATTATCACCGTAAGCAACCAAGGTTTTTTTTATGTATTGAACATTTTCTTACTCAGACTAGCAGTTTGGATCTCGTTGCAACCCATGGAGGAGCCAGACGCAATTTGTTGCTGCTACCATTATTTCCCTGTAGATTAATTACTGTAATTGTTTGCCAGTTCTTGAAAAATAAATTCAGAGCCATGACTTCTCTTGGCAAGTGTGCCTATGCGTGCATGTATAGAAATTCTCATACGGTGTACGAAATCAGTACGAATTATTTTTTGGGGGAGGAGTGCAAGAGCATTATCACAGCAGCCAGGAACTGTTCTCAGCGGTGACCTTCGGCACCCTGCGGAGCCGGAGAGGTTTTAAAGGTTTGGAGATCCCCTCGTGGATGTAAAGCAGTGACGTAAATTGTTGCTAAGTTAGGGTGCCAGCTGCTCTAAGTGATTCTCAGAGGCCAACTGATATGTCTGGATTTATCTGCAGCGACCAAGGTTTTTAGTGCCTCCCTCCTCAGTGCCTTAAACAGGACTTTTATGATAGAAAGAAGACTTTGAAAAACATTTACTCCTGTAAATGGAGAACGGGTCTGCAACCAGACTGGATTAGAATTGGTGCTGATGCAGCTTCCATTAATAGGATGCCTGCAAAATTTTGATGTAGAGGACGTAACTAACTGGAGTTTTGGCTCTGGTGAAGGTGTTAAATAGCAGGGTCTTAACACGCTACCAGGAAACCAAGTTTAAAGGGAGACAGCCCTTACAGGGAGGCAGGCACAGGTTCCTTCCCTTGAGCTGTGGTTAGGTAATTTCTGAGTATGAGGAGCGGTGTTTGCGCTGCAGTGTGGTATTTAGCTTCTGGGTGCTAGATTTGACTCAGCAGCCTTTTCTGTTTGCCGTCCGCATGCTAACGAGGTGGTGCAGCGCTGCATGCATGGGACTGGGGCCGTTTGACTCATTAGAGCCAGTGCAGTCAATTCCCAAATAACCTAAAAGTAAAATGAAACGCACAGCAAAACTGCTTACTTTTCTTGATAATGTAGTTAAAGGCAACTTTGGTATCTTCTGCTGAATTATCTGGGTCACCAGAGAGCAATTCAAACCTTCATTTATTAAAGTGCTCTTTGCTCAAAATACATTCTAAATTGCTCACTACAAGGCAGCTTAGTTTTATTTAGCTTCATGGCTAAACAGATAAAAATATATTTCAACAGTAAGTCTGCATGCGGCATTATTGCAAACCCTCGAGACTTCTGCTTTCAGATATTCAAAAAACTATGAAAACAGAGGGTTTTTTAAAGGGTTGAACAGTTCTGTAATTAAGCTTCTTCAAGGATGCTCCGGTATTGAAGTGGTTCCTCTGTGCTCTGGTTTGTCTGGTACATTTGAAGTGAAACCCAGTGCGAATGACAAGGGCTGGCGTTTTTTGTTCGGATGGAGCCACATTCAAAGGTGATGCCACCAAGTGGGCAGGAGACCAGCAGCCTGGGCAGGGCATTGCATCGGGCTGTGTTTTCCTTCCCGGAAGCAGCCACCAGCCCTGGGCACAGGGCAGTCCCCTGCCCACGCACCCACGGTGGCTGCCGACCCCAGCCAGGACACAGGCAGGAGCTCGGCTCTGCCAGAGGTCTGTGAACAACTCCATCCCCTTGACTTAGCTGCTCATCTGCAAAAGAGGGATGGTGATTACCTCCTTTGTAAAGTACTTTGGGATCTGCTGGAGTTAAGTGCTTTTAAGAGAGGTGTTTTTCCTTTTCTCTCCAAGGCAGAGAGTAGTAGCGATCCCGCTGTTCCTGCCTCTGCGCTGCAGCATCACTGCCTCCGAGGGGAAGCAGGAAATGATGGTGATCCTGCGGTTGGAAACATAATAGAGAGCCACAATTTTTTTTTTTTTTTATCCCGTTCCACTCAATAAATTTACATGGTTGCAATGTTTTTCGTAGGCTGGTCTTCCAGATACTGCTATAATACAACTTCCCTGGTTTCAACAAATTTGCCCTAATCCAGTAACGCATTTCTGTGTCTTTCTAGATTCTGAGCGTTCCCATCTCTCCTCGTTCACTATGAAGTTGAAGGGCAAGTTTCATTCACCAAAAATAAAGAGAACCCCTTCAAAGAAAGGAAAACAAGCTGACCTGACAGTGAAAACACCAGAGAAGTCATCGAACAAAGTAAGCAGACGAAGGATGTGTTCTGTTAGTCTTGCTGGTTTCTTGTTTGCTGGTACTCAAGTTTATCAAAATGCGCAGCCCTCCTTTCAGTGTGTGACTGTGGAATTCTGCGGATTTTTCAGGGGTTCTCGTGGTTACTTTATGGTTAGTTATAAGCTGCGCTGTGTAGTATAAAATAAGAGCATCCAAGGCATGTGCTTCCCTTTGGAGAGCTTGATGAGACCTCCTTCCATAAGCATTTAAATATCTCATTATGGAATGTAGTTTATGGCCTGACACATCCTCCCAACATGCACACCCTATGGTTATGCTTCCAGCTTCCAAACAACTGCCTAGTTTTGGGGTGTGATCATTAAAAAAAAACCCCAAACCCAGGCAAGCAATTCCTTGAAGCGGGTCCAAAGATGTGTTCAATCTCTGACGGCGTCAGCAGGGAGAGTCAAACAGATGCGTTCAGGCAGCTGCTGATTCCAGCACACTGTTCCTCAGACCCAACGTGCTCCAAGTCCTCTATGAGCTGAGGTCACCATCTCTCCCAGCACAAACCTGTAAGTGTTATCTCCTCTGCTGTTGTGACCTGATTATGGAGGCTGGAGACTATCTCTGTAACAATACTGCTGCAGTCAGTTTTCAAGTATAAATCTAAGCCAAAAGTTAAGAACAGTCAAAGTTATTTATGATAATTCAAAATCTTTCCCAGTTGTTGTTGAAAGTCTCACCCAACGTGCAGCGCCTGACATGCAAACTTTTTTAGATTATCTCTGCTGAGGATTGTTGGAGTGTTATTGAGAGCAGTCAGCAAGATACAGTTATCTGACGCTGCGTGATGTGCTTAACACCCAGAGAAGTCGCCGCAGGGCTTCCTAGCCCTATTCTGCACCATCAGGTGGAAGATGATGAGGCTTTTCTTTCCCAGGCTGTAGGGTCTTTTTTTCCCCAGGAGGCTATGGGTATGCTTTCCAGGAAGCCGAGCACCTTGTATTGCTGACTGCTACTAAAAAATAAAAATAAAAGTATCTGGGAGTACTCCTTGAAGGCTTTTAATTCCAATGATGTTTCAGGATGGGATGCTGAGAATTTCTTTAAATTGATGTGTGACCACATATTAAATAAATTAAAAAATGCAGAGCTATTTATTCTGTAGCAAAATAGTCTATATTCTATAGAATATTCTCTATTCTACAGCAAATATATATTAGCATGTTAATAATAGGTGAAGTTTTTGTTTTTCTTTCTTTTCTCTAAAAAACAATGCAGGAGGATTTACTGATAAGGCACGCTGAACATATAAAACCTTTTTTTATGTACAGATTGGTATTTTTTTGTTGGGAAACAAAACACTTCCAACAATTTTTATTATTGTACGTGATTATTTAAGCCGTAGACATTTTTATACTGTGAAATATTGTTGATTTCTGGCTCATTCTGTATCTATTTTAATAGCTACTGTCCAAATAATCAATTATTTGGATGTAGTCAGCTCGTTAGCTTTGTGGGGAGGGAGCGGAGAGGAGGATATGCCTGGATTGTCAGCAGGTTCTTTCACTATAATACAGACATCAGTTGACAAACAGGAGATGTTCTGTCAGAAGACACACTTGATAAACCAAATATCATCCTTTCCTCCCTCTTAAGTACTTAAGATGCTATTTTTATACTCTTGAAGCAGCTAATCACTGTAGAGCAGAAATAGCAATACTAAAAATTAATGTAAAATCGCTACATGTAACCTGAAGGTTATGCTTAACCCATGCAGACATCTTCTCCTCTTCCCTTTTATACCTAGATGTGGGCAACCTAAGGGGAGTTTTTTTCAGAGCCTCCTTTTGTCCCCTGGACCCTGTCTTTGATTCTTATCATAGGGCGTACTGTAGGAACAGTAGTGTCCTTCAACACTATATGCAAAGTTGTAATAGGTTTTTCGCTGCCAAAATGCAGGGGAAAAAGGGACTGTTGCAGCTTTTGTAATCAGGTGTGTTCTGTACAGCTCGCCGTAACCCTTTCTGGGTCAGCTGTATCTCATACATGATGCATTCGTAACAATTACTTAAGGGAAAACTTAAAAAATCATGCAAAAATATCTATATGTGTCAAGCAGGCAGGGGAGTGGAGAGGAGCTGCTGTTTTCCTGAACGTTAAGTTTATCTCATTTGATGCCCGAAAGGGCAGCAGGGGAATGGGGTGATCCTGCCGCGGCAGCAGCTCCCACCGTTGCGATCTGCTCTCCCGCGGGGGGAAGGTCACTGCTGGGGCAGGTTCACCCCAGTTGAGAAATGAAATGAGAGATGAGTTCAGGTCCTCTCTGCCAAGCCGGAGGGGTACCGCTGCACGTTTGCTTTGGCTTTAGGGACATGCTAAAATGTTTGGTGGAAAAACTTAATATCATTACTCTTGTGAGCTGCGCGCACTGGTCTATATTAATATCCATCCATCCCACCAGGCGATCACGCCTTTCTCTAGATTTATTGCGGTTGTTCTCGGGCCTTAGTGAGTAAAGCACTGAACACGAGGAACTTCAGCCTCGTAGCAGCAACTGACATTTCTGTATCTGAGCTCTGCGGCAGAGCCTGCAATCCTGTGTAGGATGCGTAGGCTTCCTTTGGGTGTGTTTGTGCGCGCATGTATACACACAAACATGTGATACCTTTGGACCTCATAAAAAGCGCCCTTAGGGTATGTCACCCAAGGAGCTAACAGGGAAGCTGCAAAAAGAGGGCTGTGTCCCAAATAGCATCCGGTAGCTGGATTTGCATGCCTTGATGTGCTCAGCGGAAGGATTTGTGTTTCCACTTGTCATTCTCAGCCCAAACTCTGAGTCAAGCCCATCCCTCCTGTGGGCCAGGAGAGTGTTTAAGCTATTAAGTCACAAGCCTTTCTACAGGAAACACTTGTTGAATGAAATACATAAACAGCCATCAGAGCAGGAACTGCAATCCGCATTTTTTCACTTCTGTTTGAGAGCTCTGACCACTGGGCCATAGTCATGCTTACTTGGGGAATGTATGGGCCCTCTCATCCCTGAAACGTGTGGTCATTTCATATTAAGTTCAAAACCTTCATGGGAGGGACCACAGCCTGGAATAAACTGTGCAGTGGTGAGGGCTTGAAAAATAGGAAATGTCATTTTTGACATCAGTGAGTTGCCAGGATGCTCCTCAGCAAGGGAGGGGGTGGCTGTGAGCTGCAGATCAGACCTTGAGGTGCCTGGCAAGGATTATTGTCAAAAGTGGAAGCAGCAGCGGAGTTTGGGCCCTTCCCAGATGAGATGGAAAATGACAGGGTGGTTTGCAGATCTTGAGTTGGGACTTAGACTTCTAAAGTTGGAGCTAGATGGAACTTGGGACTCCAGTCCTTTTATGCAGCTGCCCCCAAATTACTAACCAGTGCTGCCTATAAACTGTTCTTCCTAAAACCTTTTGGGCTGCTGGCCTGATTTTGCAGAAGAGCAGCAGTTGAACGGCTGACAAGAGTATGGGGAGCGCACAATGCCCATAGGTCATTAATTCTTGAAGGTGAATTTACTGAGGAGATAATGGATGAAACCTGACTCTGCTAAGCTCTCTGCTCCTTTTCTAGCAGTCTTCAGTAGTTAATTTAAATCTCACTTAGGAACTACTTGTGGCATTGAAAGTCCTCCAGGCATACTCTGGTAAACTTTTAAAAAATATCCCTGTCCAGAACGCCATTAAGATATCACGTGTCACTTCTTCTGAATTTCCTCATCTGCTGTCGGTGGTGGCACAGAAGTCGGTGACCACAACTCAGCATTATTCCAATGAATTGTTCCCTTCTGCAACATTCATTCACTGATGCCAAAACTTAGCTTTCACAGTCTGTCCCCGTGGAAAGCCTGTGAGTTCCCTTGTGCTAGCAGCATCACAAAATGACTCAGGTTGGAGACTGATCGGAAGGGTTTTTTTTCTTTGTGAATGGAGAAACAAGACCGTAGCCCACTTTCGTACAAGTAGGCTTATTGGAGTCAGCAGAATTACTCAGAATAATAAGGTTCAACATCACGTATATCATTGAACCTGTCAGGGATGGGTAGAAAAATGGAGGATTCTGTTTGGATTGTTCTGGAGTTTGGAAGTTTTTCTGATTGTGGGGTTGTTTTTTATCTCTTCTCTTTTTCTCTTTCCCTTTGGCTGATCCACTGCATTTACTGATTGAAAGGACCTTTTGATAATGAGATGTGCTTAAGGATTTTGATCGCATCAAAGGGGCAACTCTATTAAAACCGGTAGCTGTTGCTTCCTTTCTTGCATTATCATTACTATCTGCACTTAGTATATTTTTTTCTTTCACCCTCCTAGTTTGGCGCGTGGGTTTCAAGCAGTGCCCTTAACGTCATCAGTAGTGTTAATCTTGGCCTAAAACTGATCAAGATTAGCTTTCAGTTTGGAATGCACATAATTCAGAAAGCTAAAGTGTGGGTGCAGTTTTGCACTGACTGTTCTTTAGAAAGAGTAGTGATTCAATTTAAAAGTGTTTGTGGTAGGAGGGGTTTTCTCCAGTCCTCGTGGAATGTACCTCATTTGGTGTTGTCATACTTCAGATAAGATAAAGTAACCTTGCCCTTAAAAATCCTGAGGTTTTAACATGTCTCTCCTTTTTTTATTTTTCCTCCTCTTTAGAATGTATCATGGCTAGAGGAAAAGGAGAAGGAGGTTGTCAGTGCATTGCGCTACTTTAAGACTATTGTGGACAAAATGGCAGTTGATAAGAAAGTATTAGAGATGCTGCCAGGCTCGGCAAGTAAAGTGCTGGAAGCCATCCTGCCCTTGGTGCAAACCGATCCACGCATCCAGCAAAGGTGAGTTTCCTTCTCGTAAGGAAGGGTAAGAAACCCTTCTTGGGTTTTGGGATGGTGACAGACCATCAGGCTCCCAGCGTCTCTCCTTCTTGTGTCTGAAGAATCGCATCGTGCAGGAGACAGGAAATGGTGCAGTGGCTAATGAAGTGGCTGCTATTTTTACTAATTATGTGGTAGTTTTCAAATATAATTTAAAAGCAGATTCCCTGCTGCGAAGAAGCCCATGCTGTGGAAAGATAAAGCAAATCAGAATGGTTTCAGAGAGGAGGAAGGGCTGATTCTTAGCATAAACTTGGAAATTCATCGTTTCCTAGCGAGAGATTCTCCTCAGATGCAATACTGTTTCTGCAGTCCATGATGGTATCCTAAAAGCTAACAAATCCAATAGCTTTTACCTGAAAAAGAGTTTATCTTCAGAGTAATCCCTTTCTGTGCTCAATTTATCCACCCTGATATTGGAGAAGTCTGAGCCTGCACTCTTAACTGCTTTTTTGGATTTTACTGGATCAGATACAGAAGAGAAGTAAACAGATGTACTTCAGTAGATTAACCAGTCCGAGTCCATTCCTGTGCGCTCTCAACAGATTATTTATTTTATGTTTTAACAGATTATGCGTATTATATTTTAACCAGTTAGACGGTGGGTTTGAAACCAGAAAAGAAGTAGAAATTTGCCAAAGCAAAGCTCAGCATGGATTATAAGAATTTGTGGAGCTGTCAAGCCATAGAGACACAGCGGCTGTTCATCCCATAGATGCTGGAGCAATTGATTTACACAAAACAAGCAAACATCGTTGAATAATATGTAAAGAGCAAAATTAGCACAGACAGAGAAAAGCAACAATCTAGGCAGAGAAATGCAGTGTTTGATTCCTGAAATCCTTCCAGTTTTTCTGCTGTTCCTATTTGTTTTCCTATTGAGTATCTCCAAAATTTTTGTTTCAAGATGCTTGTTTCACTTCTGGTGCAAGAAAGGCTTATAGTATGGTCGAGACAGCAGCAGGGTGCCAAATACTCTGCAAACAGGGATGCTTAGCTGTCTTTGGCCCTAATGCACAGGCCAGGGTTGTACCTGACTACAAAATGAAGGAGGCAGTGGGTGAGTATCAGAGCTGTGGCTGGGGCAGGGGGGATCCAAGTTAGGTTAAATCTGTAGAATTACAAAGAGCAATAGCTGTTAGAATGGGAACACGCATCAGGCTTCTGGGTACAGACACAAAAGTTTCTTCAGTTGCTATCAGGTTTCCCACAGCCATTAAATTCCTGACAAGCACCTGCTTTCACTTAATAAAAGAAAGAACGAACTTTCCCCGTACACCAGGAGAACATGTAAAATGTCAGCAAATATTTTTAGGATAGAACATATTATCTTTATAGTCACTTGCTTTGATTTATGTATCCACTGGGTGTTCACTGGGTGATCTTTCCTTCTAAGAATATATTTGGAAATAAATATCAACTAAATGGTCTTCAGCAGCCTGTTCTGTTCTTCAAATTTCTTTTACCCTTTCTCTTAGTAGCGAACTACTGCAGCCTTGATGGTTGGATATCCATATTTACCCATATAAGCAGAATTCTCATAGTCAGTAGTCAGTGGAGTCCTCTACATAGTGATAAGTCTCTCTTTCTGGAAATGGTATGTATTAAAGCACAGATCCCATATGTATGTTCTGCCTTGTTTAGCCTCACAGAAAAAAAGGGGATCTGGCATCCTCAAAAAGCCACGTCCTTTCGTGCCTACCTTTGCACTTCATTTCTTTTGAATAGTGGCAGGGCACAAAGGGGTAATTTTGAGAACAAATCCCCCTCGAGAAAAGTGAGCAAGACTTGTGTCAGTGTGGAAGAAAGCCCTACGATTATTTCTGGACTTCTTTTTGCTTTAGGGGAAGCATTTGCATCAAGGAAAAAAGTAATTAAATCTAGCACAAAATGGGCTTTCAATTACCGCCTCCTGAGAAGGAAGCAGACTGAAGATTAATGGCAAAGAAATCAAAGCCTTAGAAAGCGAAGGGGGAGGACCCTATTTAGGAAATACTTCTTACCAAGCTAATTTCATTTGAAACTAGAACAAATGGCAAGCAGCATGCTTTAAAAAAAACAAACCAACAACAACCAAACAAAAAAGTATTTGCTGTTGGTTTTTATCCCCCTGGTTGTAACTTGACAATAGTTCTTTGCCCAGTCCTGCAAACCTCATTCACCTAAATAACCTCATTGAAGCTTGTGGGCGTGATTCTCTTCTCACAGATAATGAAATTACCGGAGTTAAACCAGTGTAAAAGGGATACCGGAGAGAAATGGGAAGATTTGGAACGCTTGTATCAGTAATGATTGCAAGATTACACCTTCCCTTACCTGTTTATGGTTTCGATGCAGTTTGAAATTGATTTAACTTTACAAAGAGCTATTGAATCATTGCCATCAGCGGTACTGTTAGCACACCTTGTTTAGTAATGAAGTAAGTGTTTTCAGAATGGCCAGGAAAATGCCTGTGAGCACTGTTGTTACAGTTAACTTATATTTAGAGTTGTCATCCTTCCAAATGACTTTTTTTTCCCCTTCAGAACAATAGCTTCAATTCTGTTTCTCATTAAAAACAAAACAAAGCAACACCCTTCCTCTTCCAAACCTGAAGTTCATTCAGTTCAATTTCTCTACAGAAGCAGGTTTTAATTACATGATTTCAGGCATTATAAACAGTGAGGAAATGATTTGTAAAGGAATGAGTACAGTCAGCTCTCAATTATCTAAGACATTTTGGGGAAAAGTTAATAAGGAAGAAGGAAAGCATAGATAATACTGAAATAATATAAATTAAACTTAAATACAGGACTTAAATATTTACCTTTGAAGTTAAGGCATAGGATGGAGCTGTAAATTAAAAGGGAAAGTGTGTTCTTTTTAGCATGGCTGTGTTAACCTGCAGCACAGATAATTCATTCTCAGCTGGGAATGAGCTGTTGATCGTACCTTTGTGTCATCCCATTTGGTGCTGGAGAACAGGAGAGCGGCTGCAGCAGAGGAGGAACCTGGGCTTTGTCACCTGCTAAACACAAATTCTGAATGTCAGAGAGAAGAGGAAAACAATCACATTTTTAACAGTGTGAAATTTGTTTTAAATCAAGCACTCTCATAACATTTGATAGTGTTTCCATAATTTCGTTTTGTTCTTTTTTTCTCAACTGTTTCCTCTCCTGCCGTCCAGTTCCGCCATCTCGTCCTGCTATAGCCGTGTGTACCAGAGTCTGGCCAATCTAATTCGCTGGTCTGATCAAGTGATGCTGGAAGGTGTGAATTCAGAAGACAAGGAGATGGTGACAACAGTGACGGGTGTCATAAAAGCTGTTCTGGATGGAGTCAAGGTACACGAGACAAATACTGTAAATTATATTATATAAAATACATAATAATTTTAGAAGAGGTCTAGTTGAAAGAGGTTTTTAAGTGCAGGTGAAATATGAAGATCCTATTCTTGCCTTCAGGAAACTACCTCTTAGATCAACTGCTCTGTAAGCGAAATGATCCTGCTTGGTGCACTGGTTAAAGACGAGCACAAACGGTTTGGCTATTGGTGTCCGCTTCTGAAATGCTCTCCCTGGCATTTGGATGAATTGGAAGAAACAATAAATCTTTATTAATCTTTATTGTATTAAATTTTTAGCAGTCATTCCCAGTCTCCCCTGCAGATTACAAGACAGAGTTTGCATATTTTCAGTCTAGGTAAAATATAATGGAAATGCTTCCTGTCGATGCCCACAGAGAATCAAAGACTCCAGCTCCATCTTTTAACATAAATTTCAAGGGATTCGTCAGTGATACATCACCGCTTTCAGCAGTCGGATTAGGGTGTGGAACAGGTGATGAGCTAAGCTATGTTTTCTGGAGATTAATTTTACATAACTAATGGGAACGTTTAACAGAAACCTTTGTATGCTTTGTGAGAGCTGCTTACAGCATTCCCTCCCTGCCCCACCCGGGGAAAGCTGCTGGCTTTCCTTCTGCCTCCCGGTAGACTTTTGGTACCCATTATTTCTGTTTCCCAGGCTTGTCTCTGGGCTGATGGCCGCGGAGGCTGGTCATTCAGCTGTCCTGGCGCTGCAGGGTGAAAGTTTGCTTGAGCTGGGCTCAGGGCACCAGCAGAGACCATCGTATCTCCTGGGAACCTTATTTCACAAACTGTAGAGAAAGTTAAGCCTCTTCCAACAGCAGGGCTGAATCTAAAGGTGAATGTTTAGATCAAGTACAGTGGGAAAGTTGCAGTTTTAAGTACTGCAGCAGGTGCTTCACCTGGATTAGTGTATCAGGAACAGGCACCTTTCACTCTGCTCAAACTCAGCTCAGTTTTTCTTAAGAAGCTGAACGCAAAAGTGAAGCGGATCTCCCAAGGTTTGGCTGTCACATTTTCAGGAGTCTTGATGTGGTGTTTGCATGCTCTGAATATCTCTTTAATGTTGCTCAAACACAGATACTAAAATCTGCTATTACTTATCGAGCCTTTTAAACAAATATCTTTGAAACAAAATATTCCTATCACCTAAAGAAGACAGATTTTCCAGGATTATTTTGCACATTATGCCCTTTAATTTTAAGCTCCAGATTTGAAAAGTAAAGCTGGTCTTAAATTCACACAGCAGGATGGAGAAAAAGAGTTTAGCGTAAAGTCTCAGCTGCTGTTGGTGTTGGAATTCAGCAGCAATTTGCAGTCCGTGAAAATCTGTGGTATCTGAGCTGTAATACCCCAGCAAATAGCGAGACAGTTCACTCTGTTATCACTTAACGAATCTGCACAATCCCATGGAGAGCTGTGTTATCAATAGATCCGGGATAGTGTCGTGTAGTCTCGTTGCGTGAGACTTGGACATGCACTGTCCTTTCACGTTAAGTAATATTTAAACCCCTGGTACCTCTTGCCTTCCAGTTGGGAGCCAGCCTAGGCTGGGAGCGACGCAGGCACAGCCACGCAGCGCTAAGCCTGAGCTGTTGAGCCCCGCTGGGCGACATGGCTATATCCGTCTCTGCTTTGTTGTTAGACTAAAAGTTATTTTGGCCTTCCAGTTGGAGCTGGCTTATGTCTGGTCAGCTTGGAGCATGGTTAGAGCAGATGTGTGGCTGTCTGGGCAGATGCGAACGTGTGTGCCCATCAGCAGGTCAGCGTTTGGGAGCGGCGCGCCCTCATCTCCTCCTGCAAAGGGAGGAACGAGGCTTGTTTTAGAAGGGCCAAGATCTGGAAGCAGAACTGAGAAGTTGGAGACTTCTCTGCTGTGGAGAGCCTTTTTTGTTTTTCTGGCAGATCACACCAGATCCACTTCCACATTTCAGTGCTTACTTCCCCCTTTATTTTCACAACTGAGCACAGAGGAGTCACTTGTTCACTTGTGTCACTTGGTGGTTTGATCTCGGGCTTTAGCCTTGCTAGCATATGTAAAAAGAAAAAAAATAAATCCTTGTTTTGATTACATAACTTCTTAAAAATCCATCTCGTTTTGGAATTTCCAGCTTGCTGAAGTAGCATAAGTTTGTAAAGAGGTTTTAATTATCTCTAATTACTGCTGCAGGAATCTCTTTACTTGCTGATAAGGAACAGCATAATGTGCATCTGGCTCGGTTGGCGTGCTGATTACCTCTCTGTGCACACTGAAGATCTTGGCTTGATTTTCAAATGATAGTTCTCATTTTGGGGTTAGTAGAGAAGAGAAAAAGTGGGAGTCCAGGCGATCCTTTCACATATTGGCAATCACACATTGCCTTGGTGTTTCTGCCGGGAGGTGTTTTGGGTTTTTTTCACAGCCACAATGGTTTGAATCATTCTAAAGATACTTTTGAGCCAAATCTGATTGTTTTTCTCACCTGTTGTAACCTACGTTCTCATATGGTGGACAAGCGTGTGTCCATTGCAACTGGCAAAACAGGAAAACTGAGCGATTCAGCCCTGAGTGTCAGGGGCTCGTCAGCGCCGTGGTGGCACAGCTGCCGCCAGCACGGTCTGCAGCACTGGCCTTGACTGGGTTTAAGGTGTGAAACATGGTGAAGAAAGGTGAGGAAAAGGAGATACTACGTTTTCCCTTCCATAGCCCGTTCAGGAGGATGTTTAAGGAGTATTTTGGCTTTTGGTTTGAATGCCCATACATGTTATTTCCCTTATTGTGTTCTTAAGCATTGTGTGGCGTCACTGCTCTTGCTGGCGAGTACCCGATAGCCCCACAGCGTCTTGACTCTGAGTCTGTTAAACTGCATGAGAGTCTCCAGAAACTTCTTCAGAGGTGGAAGCTTGTCCAGAAGGCAGGAAGGTGGCAATCCATGGTATCATCACTCACTCCTGACAGTGGCTCGGAGCGTGGTGCCAGCTGCAGCCAGAAGAGTCAAATGGTGTCACTGTGTGATTGCCAAATCGTCTGACTTACAGAAAAGCCTTGTTTGGGGTTTGTAGGCTCCCAGGTCCTACAGTTGTTTTTCCTAGTGATGTTCTGTAAACTTTACAGGGGAATTTCTAAAGTCTAAAAGGAATAGCAAGTTTTTAATTAAAGATTGTTCATCCTGAAAGAGAGGATGAAACAGAGGAAAGTACATATTTTAAAAATAGTTTCTGTTGAGTAACTGGGGACACTCAGCAGAGAAGTCTGAGGTCAGTTCCGTGTCTGTGTTACCACCGTAGTTCTTCTGTGATTGGAGGGCCTTAATCATCTTACTTTTCTATATACTGTGAAATACACACTACTGCAGTGGAGCTGATAGATTGTCAAAAGCCCTGTCGGTCTGTTGCTCCTTCTTGCAGAGTATTTCCCCATTGGATGTGGCACAGCTTGGAGGTGGGAGCTGGCGAGGCTGGTCGGCTGTGGTCAGCTTGGTGCTGTGCTTTTCCTCATCAGGGCACTTCTCGGAACACGCTGTTCCTCGCCAGGGCACTTGTCTGTCTGTCCCAGACAGCAGCATCTTCATAGCATTAGCCCACGTGGACATCTGTACACGTGCTCTTTGTGCTCCCTCTTCCTTCCCCACATGTGGGATTTTCCAGGACAACTTCTAGGAAGCTGGGTGTTTTGTCGTGTTTTTGGCTGACATGGTATAAATTATTTCTGAGCACACCAAGAATGTAAGTGGAACATGGAAACCAGTACCAGCTGTGGTGGACACTTGGACTGCATTCGCCATCCTTTGCGCATCCAGTGCAGTACTGTATTCCTCTTGTTATGTGTGAGTTGACCCATGGAAGTTCAGCTTTAAATAGAGTCTTACATAAAAATACGAGAACTAGAATATTCCTCTTCCTTGGAAGGATGATGACGACGACATTCCAGTTGCAGTTATTGCATTGAGAAAGCAATGGCAGTTGTTTCCGAGCTCGACAGATGTGGACATGAAGATGATACTGGAAGGATGACAGTGTACGTCAGCCTGCCTTAAAAAAAAGAAATTAAAATTGATCCCTTATAGTTTCCTTTGCATAATATGCTGGGAAGCCAATACTGTCGGGAAGCCGTGCCAGTTTTACAGCCTGCCTGTGAGAGGGCACGTGTTTGTATCTGTGAGCAGCAGATCTATTTGTCGGCCTCAAACATCCATAAAATGTTCTCTCCATCTTTCTGGCGTGAATGATTGTTGTTTTGACTGCTGGCAGACTTGTAGGGCAGGATTATCGTGCCCTTATCTCTTTACTCAGAGCCTTATCTGCCTATAACAGATACGCTATAGTAGTTCCTTGAATGATTAAGACTTGCATTGCTAATATGTTAAAAGATGGCTTCAGGGGAAGCAGGCCTTTTCATAAAGGTGTTCACTGTTTAATTTGTTGTTGGGCATCTTACAGAAAGCTTGCTTTTTGAAATAAATACATACTTGTTCATAAAATATAAAACAATTATTTAATTTTTTTTTTACTGACCAGGTGAAGTACTCCACTGTGTAAGACTTACATTTATGTATGTAAAGTCAATTTGCCGTTACCCAGGGTGATGTGGGGACTGGAACACATTTGTGACGATAGAGGAAAGAGGAAGCACAACAAAAAGACACATATGTGGGTTTGTGCAGAATCCCCATAGGGCCAGGGCTTATGAACTTAACTCAAATATGGCTAAACTACTGCTGGCTGCAGCTGCTCCTTAGGAGCAGCGCTGCATCATCTGTACAGCTCTGTACCAGACTTACGCCCAGCTCAGCTCTCACCATGTCCGTGCCATCGTTAATCCATAACCTGGAGTTTCCTGCAGTACCATCCCTTTCTGTCCTAGGATGTTTGAGCGCAGCATTCAGCAAGTAATGATTATTCTCTTTTTCATCTCTCCATCCATCAGGAGCTGGTCAGACTGACGATTGAAAAGCAGGAGCATCCCTCTCCCACAAGCCCAGTTAAACCCAGTTTACCAGCATGTAAATCTGACAGGTGGGTCACTGACAAGGAGTTTTTCTGTGTGCAGGACTCATACGGAAGGGATAATTTCTGGCTACTGATAGTTGAGTTAAAGCATTCAGTTATTCTTCACAGCGGGTAGCGTAGTGTTTTTTAAGTAGCCTCATCTACTACAGTGGGATCACTTAAAGAAAACAATGTGCTGTGATAGGGAAGGTACCAAAATCCGGCAATGAAACATCACTTGGCCATGACACATGCACGTTGTATTCTGTATGTACATGGAATTCCACCTGCAGCTGCAAATTCTGCCTTCTGCTGTAGGTGCCTCTTATATTGCATATGATTTAAAATGTGTATTAATCTGTCAGCCTGCTGCATTCCAGCTGTGTTTTATGATCTACAATCTGTCTTTTGCTTGTTGCAGCCCATCAGAACTTCCCCTTACAGACCGAGAAATGGAGATCCTCAACAAAACAACTAATATGACTCAATCCAACGAGCTACTGACTGACTCCATGGATGAAGAAGTTGCACCTCCTAAACCCCCTCTGCCTAGCATTCGTGTGGCAGAAAACAGGTAATACTGGCCAACCAGCTGACTGAAAAATACCAGCGGCTCTTACCAGCTTCTTGTTTTTTAAACAATCTTGGCAAAATGTGCACAAGAGGAGGGTCATGAGGAGGGTCAGTGATGCCTCTGAATTTCCAGTCCTCCAGAGTAATTCTTCCCTGCTCCTGGACTCTGTTTATTAATTTGTGTTCTCTCTGTCCTGCGTTGAGCAATACTCTTTATTACCTATTTTTCCTTTCCCTCTTTTTGTGCGAGGATAGAGCCGTGCCCTGAGATCCATGCATGAGAGTCATCACATAAATGCATGAGAACCTTATTTAAAACTGTGTGAATACCACAATGCACAACAGCGTCTTGTGCTGTTGTATCCAATGGGAAATGTTCTGTCCTGCAGATCCAGGTTGTTCTGCGTTGCTTATCAGCTTAAGAGTGAAAGGAGCCAATAGTGCGTGAAAAAAATCTTTTACTTGGTTGTTCCTACCCGAGTAACCACATGAAAGTTTCTATGTGCTATTTTGAGAAGGAAGAGAAAACCCCCAATCTGCAGGCTTTTGGGCTGGGTGTATGATGTTTTTCTGCTCTTGTACTGGCACTAATGAATGGTGTGAAAAATACGTGTCATGTGCTAATTTGTAAATGTGGCATCAAGAGCTGTGGCTGGCAAAAAGAATCACGTTTTTTATGAATTCTCAGGGGTTATATAAAAATTTCCTGGTATGTTCCAGGAACAGAATATGTGGGCTCTTGGGAACCTCGCAGGCTTGATGATTACCAGAATTATGTATCATTAGAAGCAAAACCTAAAAGTACAGTACAGTGGTTAAATTCTCACTAGTTACTGCCAGTGTGTGTATCTGAAAAAGATTCATGCCAAAACATGGGCCCTCACCATACACACGGTAAGAGCAACACTGACCATCTTGTTCCCTGTAGTTCACCAAGAGAGTAAAAGGGCAGAAAAAGAATTTTCCTTTCCTGTAAATTTTTGAAACTTTGAACATTTTTCAAACGTGGAGGGTTTGAGGAGTAGAGACTTCTGTGAATGGAAACGATATTTGAGTCAACCAAAACATTTAATTTGGATTTTCACGGCTTTTATTAAGAAATAATTGCAGTGCTAATTAGCTCCATTTAAAATAATTTTTAAAACAGCAGTTGTTTTTGTTGAGAAATACCAACTTTTTTCCAACCTTAAAAAAGAAATTACTGAACAGGAGCTTACCTGTGAGAGTATTCTTAAATTAATGTTTGTTAGTGGATACGCTTTGCGGAATAGCTCCTGGCCAGCTTTGGACCTGTCAGCTTTGAGCCTGGCAAGTCAAAGGCTTTCTGGAAAACAAGCTTGTGAAGGCTCTAAAAGTCTTTTTGCTGAAAGAGTAATGGAAGCACTGATGCCTGTTGTGTCTTGCAGCCCTCCACCAGCATTGCCCCCTAAAAAACGACAGTCGGCACCTTCCCCAACCAGAGTGGCAGTTGTGGCACCCATGAGTCGAGCCACCAGCGGGTCCAGTTTACCAGTTGGAATCAACAGACAGGTAATGGTGTAACCCCTTTGTGAAAGCCAAGGGGGGAAGCGTGCTGTGAACTGTATCAAAAGCTCAGAGAGATGCTGTTTCCTGCACGCCGCTGCTCGTCCCAAACAGCCCTGTACGGGAGAGCTCTGGAGCGCGAGTTTTAGTGGCAGGAACATCAGTATAATAAAGAATGTGAACAGCTAAATTATTTTTTTTTTTTTACAGTGCTGTTGGATTTAATTAACAAGTTGCTACAAACTTCGTTGCCTTGAGCTGTAGCAGAGTGTGAGGACGTGAGTGGTTGAATAGCTGAGGGTTGGCTGAGCTTACCGAGATCTCAGCAGGGTTTACTTACAGGCCAGGGAGCGTGTGGCACATTGAGATTAGAAACCTGTATTCATCCAGTCACAATTTAAAACATCTTTTAACCCAAGTGGTAGTTTGAGCAACTGCTCTGACCGCTGCTGGTGCTTTGGGGAAACTGGTAAATTTTCTGGTAGAAAAATGGAAAACTTGGGACTGTGCATGTTAATGGTATTCCATCAACTTGTGCTAGTCTGGTGTTTATGAGATTGTAAATGGCTGGGTTTGCTTTACACATCCAGGAACTTAACTCAGCAGTGAGGACCTGAATCATATTAAATAGCACCAAAATCAAATCTTGTCCTCATCCCCAAAGCCTCAGCTCTGGCTTAGGGAGCCTCTGCTGTTGGTTGGCTGACCCAGAAAAAGCCATGGCAGTTCTTCAGTTACTAGTACAATCACATTTAGGTTGTTTTGCAGGAGAGGGGATACTTGAGGGGTTCACTTGCAGGTTGAGAAGTGTGAGGTAATTTCCAAAATAGAAACGTAGTCATAGGCACAGAAAGTTGTGTCTCACTATAACTTATTTCCCCTTTGCATGCACCTAAGCTGACCAAGTATTTGCTAAAGCCCCACGTATTTGATGAGAAATCTTGCATTCTGGTTACCTAGTATCAGTGACTTGGCAAGCGGTCATCAGATGTGTGTAACGGTGAGGAACTTGGTCATCCGCTCAGCATCTGCGAAGTCCACTGTGGGTCACAGCACGCCCTGCCTGGAAGCAAGAACACAAAGAGCTCCCTGGCGTGGGCCCTTTACCAGATCACAGGTTTTCTGTGTTCCTGACAAGCTTGTCTAACTAGAGAGGGCAAGCAATACTGATCCTCTCCCCTCCTGGTTTCCTTAATGTGAGGTATTTGCTCCTCGACCTGCATCTTGCTTGCTAGCGAGCTGCCAAGAATGACGGTGATTTGGTTTTTTTGCTTAAGGATTTTGATGTTGACTGCTATGCCCAGAGAAGGCTGTCGGGGGGAAGCCACTCCTACGGGGGGGAATCGCCTCGCCTCTCGCCATGCAGTAGCATCGGCAAACTCAGCAAGTCTGACGAGCAGCTCTCCTCCCTGGACCGCGACAGTGGTCAGTGCTCACACAACACAAGCTGTGAAACGTTAGGTAAGCGGGGGGTTGTCCAGGGCCCCCTTCACTCTCGTTTGGGAGCTGTCATAGCTGTGATGCAGAAGTAAATGGATTGTGCTTGCAACTGTCACCGTGTAGTTGCTGCAGGCGGTTGTGTGCAGAATTATATTCTGTCGGATAGGAAAAAGCCCGAGGGAATGTGTTTCCCTAGCTATAGATGCTTGTGTTCAAAGTCAGTTCAGCTCTCAAGTGGAATGTTTTGTTGATTTCAGCCTTGTCTGCAGAAATGACAGTTCTGGTAGACTAAAGTGATGTTGTGATGTTGTTTCTACGTACTAGGAAAGAAAATAAAAATATAAATATGAAACATAAATGATCTCTGCAATGACCTACCTGTTGAATTTTTGTTATTTATTTGCTAGTGTAAAAGAATAATGATAAAGAGTTTTATTAAGGCTGGACGTTACAGAAGGTGTAGCAAGAGGGTCCCTGCAGCAAGGAAGTACCACTCTGATTAAATGAACCGATTAATTAACTGATGGAATGGGAGGGGCAGAACTGACAAAAGGGCTAAACAGTAAAAGAAATAAACTAAGTCATCATTCTCCTGTCCCCTCTGTTTAACCAGATCAATCAGATCACTATGATCCGGATTATGAATTCCTGCAGCAGGACCTTTCAAACGCCGACCATATCCCTCAGCAGATGCCAGGTATCCTCAGCCCGTTGCCAGAGTCCTTGGGTGAGTCTGGCTCCCCTTTCCATGGACATGCTTTCCAGCTCCCACAAGGCAGCTCTCCTCCGCTGGAATTCTGCAGCCTTTCGGGAGCAGCGCAGCCGACAGAGACTCCTCCAGCTTTACCAGAAAAGAAGAGGAGGAGCGCAGCCTCTCAGACTTCAGATAACTCAGGCTGCAGGGTGTCCTATGAGAGGCACCCTTCCCAATACGATAACATCTCGGAGGATGACATGCAGAATGCAGTGTCTGTCCCATCAGTACCCTTCACGCCGTTTGCTGCTGTTTTGCCTTTCCAGCAAGGAAACTCTTCAGCACCCATTGAATTCATTGCTGACTTTGCTGCTCCAGATTCTAACAGTGACCCAGAGAAGCCACCACCTCTGCCAGAGAAGAAAAACAAACACAGTAAGGAAGTTCTTGTGTTTGCATTTTACTTTTACCTTTCCCTTTCCTTGCAGTTGTGCTCCTGATGACCACTAAATAATGGTCACCCCAAGGTAATGCCCTGGCTTATGTGAGACTGACTTTCAAAATCAGTCAGTGTCAAAGGCATGGAAGAGAAGTGTCAGTCCTTAATGGGCAGGGAGTGATTCTTGGAGCCGGGAACGACCCAGGCCCAGAGGAGCTGGCATCTACACAGCATCTTCAATACTACAGTGAGACCGTTTTACTTCTCTGTTTACCTGAGTGCGAATCTTTGAGGCATGCTGCCTTACAGATCTTCCTGGTTTATCCTCCCTTTTAATGTCCATTCCTGCCCCCCTGCCCCCATTTTATGAATGTTTTCCACTGCAGAAAAGAATTGAGTACTCTCCAAGAGCTCGGAGAAAGGGCTGTTTTTCTATCCAAAACCAAGCATTGCCAGAGCAGTTATTTGGCAATGGGAACATAGTCACCCACATAGCTGTGCAAGACAACACTATTAACCTAGTGTCCAGTACTGCTGTTCTGTTACAGGATCTCATTTCCTTTGGATGCCTAAGAATTTCCCACATCGTTAAAATGAGCAGCCTCTAAACGTGAAGGCTCGCCATCCCCAGCCAGACTCCTGGCACACCAGTACTGACTCTGACTCAAGCTCACGACCTTATTTTGATTTCCTGATTTTCTGTTTGTGGCTGAAAAACATGTGAAACCTCTTGCCAAAAAAGCAGCCGTACCGATCCTCCAAGGAAGGCTGTGGACTACATAGTGAGATCCAGCAGATGTTAGCTTAACTAGTCAATGTTAGTTTACTAGTCCCTGGCTTGCTTTGCAGTTGTATGTTGCATCTGGATCAACAGCGTTACGTTGTATGGCTGGCAGCCCCAGTGAAGAGCTGATTCAAAAATGCTGAGTTGACGACCTGACTCATTGCTGTAGTTTATAGTCTTTTTTGCTGAGAATAAGGTGGAAGTGAGATCGGTGTGTCGTGCAGCAGGGTCAGTATTCTGTCCATTTCTGTGGTAGTTTACTGTGCCAGTCAGGTTTTTTTTTTTAAAGTACGTTGGCTGAAAGCATTTCCATTATCCCCACTTAAGTCCACATTGGTAACCCTCTGGGATTTTAATCAGACCACAAGGCTTGACCCACCTGAAAGTGCAGGTCTTGTAGTTCAGTGTCCCCATATGCAGGAAATCGCTATTGTCCGTCTCCAGTAAGCAAGCAGTTACAAGATACTGAAAGCAGCTAGGAAGGAGCTTAGATGTTTGTCTGTAGACACCAGAAAGGAAATAAATGCTGGCACAGGGCATGGCCAAGGTTGTTTGTTATGGCTCCCGCTGTTCCAAATACTCTCCGGCAGTACCAGCTGCAAGGGGGTGTGATACAGAGGCTCCTTACTGCAGGAATAGGTCCTTGTGGGCTCTGCATATTAATAACGAGGGCTGGGTCCAAGTGGTTTTACACCCTGAAGGCTGGGATGGATGCAGGGAAATGCTTCCCTGTACACGTAGGCAGCTTTAGCAGGGGGAGCCGCCTGCGTGAGTCTTGGGTAAGAGGCAATTTGACAGTTGAAAGGGAGACCTGCGCTGTTTGCTTTTCTCTTTAAGCCTCATGCCTTTGTTTTCTGTTATCATGTCAGATGTCGAGGAGTTACTTAAAAACAATTTTAAAAGCTATCTTCTCTTTTATTGGCTGTGCACACTTTTAACCTCAATATGTGAATTGTATGCCTTGTATGTGAATTTTCTTTGATGTTAGAATAGAGTTAATTGTCATGTGTAATCTGGCACTATCAGAAGCTCTTGGAGTATTGATCAGATTGCATTGTTAGGAAAGGTAGAAGCTGTTATCTAATGTGTTGTCAGCTCTGATGGTTTGATAAAGCATCCTTGCTGCAAAGCTTGTATTAGTATTTGGGCTGATGCCTTACTGCTGCGAATTTTTTAATTGCATTCATGTGACACTGAGAACTCATTTTAGATTTTCTTTACTCCACAGTATATCACACCGCAGATCTGTGGTTGTTAGTTTTACTTTTGTTTTCAACATTAAAAGGGCAGTAAAACATTACTCAGGCTGTATGGTAGCACCCAGCATTTTTTTGCCTGGAGGCTGATGCATGTAGATATTCTTGTGTAATCATGTACGTGAGGCAGTGCTGCTTCCACAACTCAGCCAACTCCTGGGATCCGGAGGAGATGCATGAATTTATTAAAGAGATCTAGAGGTCTCACAGATGGGACTTGGTTGTAGTCCCTTCATTGTGGGTCATCTTTTGGTGGCTGGCAGGAAATCTTGCAGCAGAGACTTTGATGGTCTTTTAATTGATAATATACAGCAAATCCTTCTTGAGTTAACCATGTGTGGTGGTGTGAGCTGTGCTCAGAGGGACCTCCAAGAGTTGACTTCTGTATAATTTAAACAGAAGAGTGATAAGCCTTTTAGTCTGGCATGAATTATTGTTACTTTACTGTGCTGTAAGAGTACATGTTATTGTGCTAAGGGCAAATTACTCCAGACTCATGCTCCAGCATTGTGCTCCTGCTGTACAAGACACAGACACGGAGCAGCTTCTGCCATGAAGAGCCCAGAGTCAGAAATAACAAGATCCTCCCCCCAAACAGCTTGGAAACTAGTGGTGAGGCACTTATTCATGTTTCCCTCCCTGTCAGTGGGAACAAAATGCAGCCTGGTGCCCTGTAAGCAGCTGGTATTTAACTGCAGGAACCATGCTGAGGGCAGCCTGGGCTTAGCCAGCGGATAATGCGAGCTCTTTGAAAAACAGCTCTCCTCCCGGAGGTGACAGCAAAGACTGGCTTATTTGACCTTGACTTCTCCAGTGAGTTGATGTGCAGTATAGCTTAAGAATTTCCATTATTTTGGCTCTTGCCCATGCACACAAATCTGTTGCGCTTGTTCGGGGCCAGTTGTAACAGAGGCTGCTGACACGGCGCCGGGAGTTGGGCTGGACCTTCAGTGTGTCCGCTGCATGGGACACTGCTGTGCCTTACCTGTATTGCAGACGTGCCTTATTGCTGGGAAACTTCTAGCAGTTCCTAGCAGACCCCAACAGCCGCTGGTCCAAGGGTGTTTCCCTGATAAGAGGTGGCTTGCTGCCTTCTCTCCTCTCCTGCAGCCGCTTTCCCCAGCTGAGAGCACCAGCCGCACGGTGAGCTGGCTCGGGCATTGCCGGTGCGCCCCAAGCGATACCTGTGACTTCTACCGTGTGGGGAGAACTGGTGTGTGCTAGAAATCCCTGAGCAGCTTTAGCTCCTTCAGAGAAGACGGCCGAGGCACTGCAGGCAGATTGCTGGGAAGGTGTTCCTAGCCTCAGTCTGAGCTTTTGTTTTTTTAATTTCAAATATTTTCTGTCTGGGTTCAGAACTGACATAAGCTGGGCATGGTACTGTGATGGGAGAGGTTTCTCTCACGCCTCCCTCCTCTCCCGGGGTGCTGCCTTGAGACTGTGTCGCTCCACCCCGGCTGCTCACCGAGGAGGTTGCGGCCCCGTCTCTCCCTCTGCTCAGAGTCGCTGCAGGGCGTGCAGCCTGGTCTGAGCTGGTGATGTAATTTCCCATCTGCTTTTTAAATTTTCTGCCTTGTTAAAAACCACAGCAGAGAGGGATGGGGATGGGGAGAGAGGGGGGAGAGAAGACCCTTTGCAAACAGCAGTCTCAGGAGTGGTGCTTGCTCCCTTACTCTCTTGGGGTGCCCATTTTAATTTGTGCTCTGCAGTCTCTACTCCTGAGCCAGGTTTGTATTTCACCATCCCAACTGTTTTTCACTTCACCTAAAAACAGAGAAGACGACAAAATAGAGGCAGACGTGCTCACCCGCCCTGGACTAGTTGTAACAAGCAAGGCAGGGGAGCTGCCGTGGCGATGGGATGCATTAGCCTCATAAAGAGCTGAGATAAAAGAGCTCTTCATTATTCCCTTGCAGATTGAGTTAAGGCTCTCAACAGCATTCAGGCTTACTACCTTGGGTTAACAGTAATTTAATTTTACGCAAGTGTCTAATGCGATACCCTTTTCGCCAACACTTCCCGAGCTGTAATGTCACACAGACGTCTGAACCCAGGAACTCACAGCATGACCCTGAGTGTTGTCTCCAGATCTGGACAGTGAAGCACTGGTTTTGTAGGTAACTCGACATGAAGGGTTGGTCTGAATTAGAATGTCTGCTGCATTATACCAGGACTGCCAAGCCTGTCTTCTTGGCTTTTGTCCTACTCAGTTGATGAGCTCTCAAAATGCGGTCTTTTTCCTCGAGCACTTGTCCTCTACACTTCTGCAAGGAGTCTTGATCCTTAGTTCACTTTTGCTGCTAGAGAATTATCTTTCATAACCCTTCTTTGGATCTTATCCTCTAAAGTTGTAGTACAATACCAAGGCATTTTTCAGGGCACTGGTATTAATAGTACCTTAGTCAACCAAATGGCTGATATTTGAAAACAGTATTTTAGCAATTCTATCTTTTCTACATCAAGACTCCCTCACCATGATTTCAACTAAGAGAATATTGCCAGAACGTGCTGCTTTTCACTGTTAGGCTGAAATTCACGTGCATGAGCAAATTGGATCTTGGCTTTAACATGAGTGCCGACAGCAGCAGATGACGGGCACAAATACACACCGACACGCATGTGCCTGCAGTTTGAAACCTCTGTCGCACTCCCTTCAAGAAGGAGAGATCCGAAGCAGCAAGGGCGGTGATTTACCTCTGTGAAGCGGTGCTGGAAAGGCAGGAGGGTGGCAGGGGGAGGAAGAGGAGCAGGGCTGGGGTAGCCGGGGTACTGGAGGTCAGAATTTCAACAGCCTTGGCAGAGCGGTGCAGGAGCTGGCGGTACTGTGGGACACGGACGCGTTGTCCACTGGCAGCACCGTGTGGGGTCACAGGATGGGGACAGCAGCTGTTACCGGTCGGGATTGAAATCCATCAGCTGAGGTTTCCTGCGCTCCGATGGCCACAACCTTTTTTTATTATTATTATTTTATTCTTTATTCTATTTTTTTGGAGGAGGGACATCATTCTGTGGGAAGGGGCAGCTGCGTTAGCTCCAATTCTAAATAGAGTTTAAAATATTAGAGGAAATCTGAAAAAAGGTGCAAAAGACAGGTGCGAAGCGTCTCCTTCCTGCCAACGCATTTGCACGGCTGCATCCTGTTTGACATCGGCTGGCCCGGGGAGCTGCCTTGGCAGGTGAACAGAGGGCTTTGCCTTGCAGCTAGTGTGGGAACCGGCTTCACCGTGTGCGAATACTGCATTGTGGTCGCTGTATTTATAGCTTTCACTGAAGTCATCCATTCGTTTCAGCTGTACGACTGAAATGCCAGCAGAAGCTGAATAATTGCCACCTAATGACCAGATTTACAAAAACTGACAACTGCTTGTTTATCAGGAAGACGGGAGGAATGATCACAGAGTATCTTGCGCATGACAGCATATTTACAAAAAGGCCTTGGTTAGTCCTTTTTATGACGCTTAAATACAGCTGTTGCTCCCATTCTCAGGTATATAGAAGAGAGTTCTTTCTTTATTTTACATTTATTAAGTACACTTCTGATCCTTAATAATTCTGGGATTTTGTAGTAGTCTTTCTATGACACTGGGTGTCATTCTCCCCCTCCAACACTAAAATATTGCAGCAGTAACTAATCCCCTGTCATAGGACTGTCAACTAATCCCCCTGTCAATCTGCATAGGCAGACCTGCGTGGTTTTTTTTCATAGATTTTGGCAGGGTATTGTACAGATGGAAAGGTCCTCTAAATGAGGTTGGATGCCATTTAATATTGTCGTTGAACCACATCTCGGAAATGCTTCTGAATCAGTTGGATTCAAGAACTGCAGATGATGAGATGCTTTTAAAAAGAGATGGTAGCAAAGGGTGTTGGATTTGAGCTAAGGATGTAGGAAGACATGGTCAGTGGCATTTTTAAAAGCTAAGTCTCTTGTGCCAGCGTTGGCAGTGGCATATAAATAGCTGAGGGAGAGGTACACCCAGTCTCGCAGGCAGGTGTTCTCCGATAACAGTTTTATCAGCTTGCTAGAATGGAGAAAAGCTGTAAGCCTCCTCATTCTCAGAATTTTGCTGACTACAGATATGAGATTTATTATAGGCACAGGATTTATTATAGATTTATTGTCAAGGTGGCATCTTTGTGTAAGATGATTTGTGGCTCCTAGAAAGCAGAATGAAGTTACTCTGTTTCTTGTGGTGACTTTGGGCATTAGCTGTTGAGGAATATTCTCAGAATTATCATGGATTACGTGAGGACGGGATTTGGGCTAAGCATCAGTGAATCAGCCTTCTCCAGTAGCTGTTTGGAGATCTCACTGCTTTAAGCAAAACTGCTGCCAGATACATCTGCGGCCTGTGATTATGTTTGTTGTGTGCTGGTTTGGAGGACGGGATATTCAGATCCTTTCCTGCAAGGAGGATGGCAGCTGACTGTGTTACCTGTCAACACAGCGCAGATGCCTTGCTGCTCCCGGCCTGCGGCAAAGCCGGAATAAGAGTGGCATGGCCTTACTTTTACTTTATTTTGAGAATGCCTGCTTGTGGCAGCTGTAGCATGTGGACCAGCAGCAGTGATGTGACCTTTTTTTGCAGTGATGGCGTATATGCAGTTTGTGGAAGACTACTCAGAGCCGCAGCCGTCCATGTTCTACCAGACCCCTCAGAACGAGCACATCTACCAGCAGAAGAACAAGCACCTCATGGAAGTCTATGGGTTCAATGACCCCTTTATCAGCTTAGACCCCTCTCAAGATCTGGCACCTCCTCCTGCTCTCCCACCGAAACAGCGGCAGCTGGTGAGTGAGATCCGCGGTGCCCTCCCCGGCAGGGCCCACCAGCCTCCCAGGAACAGCTCTGCTCTTGCTGCTCCTGTTTCTGACAGGCTGCGGTGGTGGGAGGATGTCTCATCAGTGTTACCACATGGTGCTCCTTGTCATCTTGTTAACACGTTTTTAGGCATTTTTCATCATCTACTTTGAGCTCCTTTGTAACCCCACGTCCAGATTGTTCCTTATAAGCACTGAAAGTCCTAAAATGCCCTAAAAATGAAGCGCTAGTCTTCCACATGGCATGGCTGAATCCATGCCAGACTACAGGCTTGTGTAACGACAACTGCTTTGAAGATTTTGACGCGCTGGGCAACGCGATTTTCAAGAGATTGCTGCACTGTTGTACCCAGTGCTGTTTTGAAGCTGTTGTCAAGGATGCCACTAGTAATAACCGTTTAAACATAATAACTGCTTTTATGGCTCAGTCTTTGCCAGAGCCGCAGAACTTTGGTATAGCCATTAACTTGTGCGTGTTTTCTCCACATTAGTCCCCTTGTGTGATTCAGGATTTTACCTGTTTTTTCAGTGCTCTGCTGGCCCTTCCAGCCTGCCACCACAAAAAGGCACATCCACAAGTGTATGTGTGCTGGGTTTAACAGTGCAGCGAGTGTGATTTTCCATGTGGGGGAGGAAATCTTGGCCTCAGTGATGGCAGCAGCCTCAGTGGAGTTGGGATTTTGTCATATTTCTTTTTCAGGGTCTTCCTTTCCTTTAACTTTTTTTTTTTTAATCCAACTTTAGGGGGTTTGTTTATATTAATTATCCGATTTGCTCTATTTAAAAAAAAAAAATGCATCTCTTGTGCTGTTGTAGCTAACTTAAGTTGGCCACGGCTTTAACAAAACAGGAGGAAATGTGGGAGGAGAGCCACGGTCTTACCATCATGAGAGTGACTGTTGCAATATTTCCTCATGCTATCTATGCTAAAGTTTGACTGTCCTAGGGTGTTACTTTTTAATCAAATAGGAAAAGCAACCAAGACCTCTAATTTTGGGATTTGCATTACTACATTCCTGTGATGCAGGTAGGAGCCCTAAAAAGACAAAGTAACATTTCTGGCTAAGCTAAACTGAGTGTTATGCATTATTGCTTTGTGGGATGAGACCTTGAACGCCAGTATCCCATCTGCTTTGCAGGGACACTGAAGAGTCTACAGGACTCCTCTCTGAAGGATCAGGGAGTTCTCCAGAGTCTGTGGTCCCCTTGTCAGTGTGAGCCTTGCACTGTCACATGTACCTTGTAGTCCCTTGCCCTACACTCCAGTGATAGTTTCCAGTGGTGACTTGGTCTACAAGGTCATGAGAGAGGGTGTGTAAAGCACAGATTTACTGTAGCCATTGTGCAGGCAGGAAATTCTGCTCCTTTTCTGAATTTGTGGGCTGAAGCAAAGCATTTCTTTGCTGCCCTTCAATCATTATCTAGGCAGCCAAGTTGTCACTGGTTTGCCCACTTGTCATTTCTTGTCATCTTGCAAGCTGATACCATCAAGGTGTTGCTTGCAGTTCCCCTGAAGTGAAGGTTTCTTCAAGTGCAGCCTCCCACCCTTACCTTCATCTCGCCGTTAGGAAAGTGGTGCAAGCAGACGATGGCTTATTCAACAATCACCGTAAAAGCCACGAGACTCTTGTTCCTCTGCTCCTGCTGCCGTGAGAGTTTCTGAAACAGCAAATCACACGGGCATCAGCTGCTCTAGCAGTAGGCAAGTTTTGCTGGACGGACTCCTTTGTAAAATAATAGTTAGGGAGTCCGTTCTTGTGAGCTTTGGATCTTATTTATGGAACAGTTGTACGTTATATTCACCAAGTCAGAGCTGAGAAAATCTAGATATACTTTAGCCTCCCTCACACTCCTTACTATAGTGGGATTCAGGAGAAATTCCTTAATAGTATTTGTTACTTACAGTGTAATATCTCCCTCTTGTGCGAATGATATATCATTTTGGGTTGGACTGAAAAATGGCTGGACATCACTGTTATCCAGTGTCTCAGCAGTACCAGTGAGGGGCCATAGACCGCACTGGAAAGACCAAGTTCCCAATCTGCAGGTTGCCCCAAAAAAATTGTAATCTGCAAGAGCCGGCTGCCTAACAGCTAAGAGCAAGAGCCAGTTTGGGCATCTGCCCCCCACGCCATGGGGGAAAAAGGGCAGCGAGGAACAGCTTGCCTTTCCCCGCAGCAGCTGCCCAGGGGTGAACTGGAAGGGGGAGGCGGGAGTTTATTCTTAAGGGATTTGTGAAACAAAGAAGATTTGAACTGTGATTTTTGTCATGCCTCTTGAGCTCAAGAAAGGCATATTGGTGTGTCTGGCTTTGATGAACAGTATGAATAGCTGTTTGTTTAGCAAGCCATTATATGCATTGTTTTACAGTTAGCATTTCTTATCCTTTATTCATAGCCTTTTCTGTGCTCTCTTTCTTTGTGTCTTCTGTCTCTTGCTTTCTTCCCCCTCTCCAGCAGGCCTCCTATGCTGCCTCTTCTTTCTCTTCTGTCTCCTACTGTGTCCAGCAAACTAAAGTGCCCTTCACCCCCGAGGACACCGGTGCCACTCAGGGCCTCACTATGTCAGTCTCTAACTCCTTTCTCAACCGGCACAGCTCCTTTCCTGTGCATTCGGTGAGTTGCTCTCCGCACTTTAACACATGTGCGTGTTTGTGTCGGTGAAACACTTGTGTGCCAATTCCGTGGTTACATGGGTTGCAGGTAAAGGTGAAGGTTCTTCTGGGGGCTTTTGAACTCGTGTAGTAATCAGCAAGGTATGAAAAACTGTGTGTAAATCTTAAATGAAGCACAGGGGGATTGTGGCTTTCATTACTTTATATACACGTCAGTATTGACATTTGCGGCGAGGAGAGCTGGCCTGTGTGCCCAGGCACACTCCGTTGACCTGCGTGTTCCCCAGGCTGCACGTTGGAGCTGCAAAGTCTTTTTGTTCCGTTGCCCAGTGTCAGCGATGTGGATGAGTCGATTAAAGGCTGCTGTGTGAGTCTGGCCTTTGGAGAAATAACAAGAAGCCGTCCCCAAAATACATGGATTTAGTCAAACGTATGGAACAGTGGCTGCAGCTCCTTAATATTTTTTTTTTTTTTTCTAGAAAATGGCCTCTGCCAGATCTTTCATTTCATATTTGCTTGTCTGCGTCCCTTCATGTCTCTCTGGGCCCAAACAAGCTCAGTAAGCTTGTGTGATTTGCTGACAAATGAGCAGGGTTTTCTCTCCTACGGCACTTGTGAGCAGCCTGAAGAGAGAGCGGCAGGAGGAGCTGGAAATGGTTTAAATCAAAATAAGAATAATCCTAGAGCACCGCTTAAATCTGCGATCAGCTGCTTAAATTAAATGGTAGTAATAACAAAGTGTTAATGTAATGAAATTAAATCTAACCATGGGATTCCAACAGCTCATCAGTATGGGGCTCGTTTGCATGTAAAACTATGTGGTTATGCTCTGATTGCCGTGTGATGACAACTGAGAATAGGCTATTTTTTAACAGTGACCTGGATGTTTAGTAAATTAGACTTCTTCTGGAGAAGAAATTGTCAGACAAGACTTGAGAAAAATTCAGAAGTGTTCAATTAGCGTAATATTAAATATTTGAAAACGGTATCCTCCCACTGTGCCACTGCTGTCTTCCCATTTCCACACTTACTCATTCTCTAAAATTTAGCGGTAATCATTGGTCTGAAGAAGAAGAAAGTGTTCAAGTACTTTACAAGTAGTGCTACTTCACAAGCAATGAATTAAAGCTTTTGGCTTCCACTTGCGTGAGAGCGAGCAGCATCATAGTTTTGCTGCACAGATGAAAAGGCTGAAGTGTGGAAAGGTTAGTGCTTGCATAAATTTGTGGTAAACAGTTCTAAAATTTGAAGTAATGCGCAAATTCTGAATTGTAGAGCTCTCTTGTTTGACAGTGATCCTTGCAAGCAACTGTAAGACTAGGTAAAAGCACTTGCCTATTTTTGTTTTAATTGGGAAGCTATAAATATGATACTATAATGTTCTAAAAATACATGGGCACTTTTCATTTAAAAAAGTTGGATTAAATGGTTACTACCTACTTAATTGTTCTGACCTGTTCTCATCTTGCTTTGGACTGTATTATTGTGAATATATGATTTTATGAAATGTTAAAACTTCATTAAAAAATCCTTACTCGTTCTCGCGAGGATTTGGTGAGGGGAAAATAAATGGCTGGAGCGTGAGAACAATGAGAACAATTAGACAGTGCACTGTCAAATGCACAAAGGAAATAAGCTGAGTTAAAAATGGTGATTTTTCCATTAATGCCTTTAAATTATGATAATCTCGTACTCGCTCGTGACTCTAGCTGGTCTGTTTTTTCACAGGCAAAAATGAGATTTTTGCTATGACAGTGCCTCTTTGTCTGCGAGCTGCAAAATACCAATGTCCTTACATGCATCATAGCTGACCTATGTAATACCATAACCGTGGCTTATCCCATTTTCCCTATCCCTAATGAGACAGAGATGTGAAACAGCTGTCAAGGTTTGGATCGTTCCCAGCGTGACGCCCTGTGTTTCAGCACTGGGAAGGACCAGGGTCTCCCGAGCAGTGGCTGGAAGGACCGTGAGGTTTCACACGAGGGATGCCACAAGCTGCACCAGTAACACTTTAAGCACCTTGCTCTGCTCCTCTTATTCTCGTTCTTTATCTTGCCCCTCTCACCAGAGAAAGGCCACTCAAGTGGGCACTGTGGTGAACAATAAACGTGTAAAAAAAATAAGCAGTAGCTTTCCACCAGCCCCAGCAAGGGAGTCAGTGCTAGGGAGAGCACACCTTTCGCATACCAGCCAACTGGGGAGTTGGCCTCCTGTGTACCCAAATATCAGTGGTGATTATCAAATCTCTTAAAATGACATGTCTTCTACATTAATCGTTATCCATTCTGGACAGGAAGCAAAAACCTCCTTAGATCAATACCAAGAAGCCAGAGCTGATCAACAAGCTGGCTGTCCATTGACCCAAGGTGAGCGATGCATCGCAGGTTTGCCAAGCGTAGCCAATTTTCAGAAAGTGCCCTGTGCTCTTTCCCTGGCCTGAGGTGGACAGCAGGAGTCGGTCCCAGAGGGAAGACCTGGCCTTGTACCCATCTGTTCACACGCAGCCGAGCCTACACCATGTTTTGCATGTTAGCCCATTAGCTCTGTGCTCCAGGTGAGGGACTAGTGCCTTACTACTGATTTCAGGGGCTTCAAAAGACTGTTTTCAGACAGTGTTTTGAAGCAAAAAAAAAAAAAAAGAGGTGAGGTTGTTCAGAGCATGTTTTTACTCTTTTAATGTATGAATTTATTTTCTAGAACCCCGACGTTTTTCTTTCCGATCAGTGCTGCAGCCGCTGCTGCAGTCCAGAAGCCACCGCTGCTCTGTCAACCCACTAATCGCACTTTTCCCTTCTTTGCAGGAAATTGTGTCAGAGGTAATAGCTTTTACTGGATAGAGGCAGATCTTGAGCAACTGGATCAAGCCTCATAGGTTTGCCAAGTTGAGCTTGTTTTTTACCCAGTCTGATTCGCGTCTGGCCTCTGTGCCAGGAAGGGCCGTGTTTGTAGTGTGGGCTGATACTGTGAGGATCTGCAGCATCGTATTCTCCATCCCATGCACAGCTAAGCCGTTAAATCCCACACTGGGGAGACAACTGGACTGTACTGTCAAGAGTCATTTCAGGGATTCCCATCTCTTTTGAAAGTACTTTCTGTTGCTAGACGGTAGGAAAGGAGGTATGCGACAAGAAAGCATCCTCCTTGGTAATTGTCAGCAGTAGTTTTTCTCTAGCTGATCACCTCCCTCCCTTCTTCTTGGGAAGACAGAGATGCTGTCCTTCGGTTTCCTAACTCCTTGTGCTGTTTGACTGGAAGTGGGTGGGCAGGTATCCAAACGGCAGGAATCAAATCTCATTACTTCCCGGCAACTGGGGAACTCTGCGCTGATAGAGGAAATCAGTCCGGTGACAAGCTGTACTGTTATCCATCCGCAGCTTTTCCACCGAAGGCTGTCGGAAGTCTTGCATTCCATTACAGCTAGGAACGTTTTCCTCACTGAAACAAGGAACGTGGTTGTTCTCCGTGGCATGTACATGCCATTAGTGGAAATTTGGCTGCATCCTCCACTATGGAGAAATAACGTGCCTTTCTCAAAAAGCTGCTTTTTCTTACGTTTTCTTTTTAATTAAGAAACATTTCCAGTAATTTTCCAGAAACCGAATTGGCTGTTGGATTCCAGGAGAAGGCGCAATGAAAGCTCCAATTCAGCGCTTCTGTTCTCACTTGTTCACACTCTTCTTGAGCAAATTGAGCAGGCGCACAGAAAATTCACAGCAACTGTTTTTCTTTCATGTGTGCGCGCTAACGTATGTTCAGGAAAAGGAGGGTCAGATAAGTGTTTAAAGACGCGCGCAATGCAGACATGTGCTTCGCATGTTTTCCCCGCCTCAGTTGTGTTCAAGTAGCTCAGTTCCAGTCTGCAATACACGCCAAGCTCTGGTCCTCAGCAGAGACTGAGCTGGTTTGATTCATATGGTGGTCCGATGGTGGGAACCATGATCAGGCTGAGAGATCACAGTGTGTGAGTTCATTTCTGTCCTAAGTAGGGTTTGGCTCATTAGTTTGGAGCAGAGACAAGGAGGAAAAAAAGATTTGCATCCATTTAACCAGCTGCTGACTTCTAGGTATTGTTTTGCCTTTGCTGTTTAGTGTTCCTTCTGCGTTTGTGTTCGTTTCCACTGCCCACAGCAGGCCTGGATGGTGGTATTAATAGTGCTGTTGCATGCTGGCATCCCTGAATCCTGCTGAAAACCACTTCCTCTGGTGGTTTATACATTTTTCTTGCAGTCGGAGCACTACGGATCTCTGTGTACATCTCTCTAAACAGTCCCCTGTTGACTTCATAGGCCACACGCACCACGTTTTTTGTGTGACTGACTTTTTAGGAGTCTTGTCTTTGTCTCCAGGCTCTGCCTTTTAAAGGTCTGCTGGCTAGATATGGTGGTATTGTCTACAAGCCAAGCAAGAGTTGACGCTGTAGGTGCGATCAGATTGAACTCCTGATGATAGTTTCAAAAGAGAGATGCATGATAGCATGGTTAATAAATCTTACAAATGTTTTCTTCCCTCCCTGCCCTTTTATTTGTTTTGTTGCAAAGGTGTACAAGAATCCCTCCTCCTTAAGGAGAAGTTTGGATTTTGTGTTTTCTCGTGCAGAAGCCAGGACACCCTTTCCCAAGGGAACAGCAAGCCCCATCCATCCGTCTTCTGTGCTAACCATTGCATAAAAGCGGGGCGGTCAGCTGTGCGGCCAGGTCAGAGCCTTTGCTGAGAAACGTTCGAGCATGAGGAGTTGCTGCCTTTCCTGTGGCAGCGCTTGAAGCCATTCTGTTGGCAGCTTGTGTTTCCAGCCATTCATCGTAGGAGCATTTCCTTCCTCATTAGCAAAAGTACCTGGAAGCCCAGCATTGTGTCATGAGATAGGAAGTCTTTTCCAATAGTTGTCTATGCAATTATATTCTAAGGGTGCAGCAGTTTTGTGCAACACCCAGTATTTTGGGAACATAGTTCTCTACTGTTAGAGTTTGGGCATCCAGTTCTGGCGCGTTGCCCACGTTGCTCTCTTAATAGCATTAGCAGAGCCGATCTAAAAGATTGATCCTTTCCTCTGATTGCTCCATGTTTTGGCAGTCTGATGTTCTGTCTGATCTGGGAGTGTCTGGCAGGATCGCAGATTAATTTGGCAGAAGTCATCTGTAGGGTAACTGAGAGGGCTGTGCTTAAAAGGTAAAGGCTGCGTCTGCTGATGCTGCAGCTGCTCGGACAGCCATGTAATTGAAGTCAACTTTGAATTTAGGATGGAGACTGCTGTTACTCGCAACTAGTGACTGCCCGCATATAAGCGCCCTGTCTCCCTGCTACTTGTGGTCAGCCATGCCTAGGGAATGTAGGGGAGCGTCACTCGTGAAATAAGTTTTCTATTAGTGTGCTCATCTCCTGCCATCTAATCCAAATAAACGGTCGTAATGTCATTGACCTTTGGGACATCCTGTAACACTGCTGCTGATGGTGGAAAGCTGTTCTAAAATATTGACCGTTACAAAAAAAATCACAGGCAGCAAATTGAAGACGTTGAAAGATGCCATCTCTGGAAGACCTCTGTGTGTCACGGTGTGTGGTAAACACTCAGGTCCGGACACGTTAGCTTCCTGCTGTTCCCAGGAGACGAGATTGCGCCAAGCTCAAAGCATGCTTTGTGGAAGTACTTATCAAGTGGCAGATGGGTTTTTGATTTTTTTTAAAATCCACTTTACTGCTGAAAGGAGAGGTGTCTCGCCCTTCTCCCTGTGTTGGCCATTTGCCGTCGTAGGTCAGGATCACTCGTGCTGGGAGACCATCTTCTGGTCCTGTGGTGGGAGCCTGGCAGCTTGGCCGGAGTTTGGGAAAAGGAAAGCATCCTTTCCCAAAGGATCCGGTTGCACCCTGCTCTCTAGCTTTCCCAGAGATTATTCTGAAGTACTTCACTTAAAGCAAAGCCATGGAGTAGGAGGTTGTGTCAGTACAGCCACAACCGAGGCCTTACTGACCCTGCAAGAAACCTCTGAGAAGCAGATTAAAACAAGCACTGATTTGTTTCCGTGATAAAGCGTTGCCTGTGATTGCTTGGAGGGAGGACAAGAGGGTGACTAGTTTTCTTGTGACCGTTCTGTTGAATGGACTGTCCCCTCCCAAAAAAAGTATGTCTTTTAAAGGATGACAGGGCTTCCAAGAGATGTACAACACCCAAACCCCGTGGAAGCCATTGCCGCAATTCCTGCTGCAGCTGCTGGCTGGGCTGGGTCGGGCTGGGGAGCAGCAGGAATGGGTGCCATATGGACATCATCTCCACCGCAGGGTGTTTTTTTCCCCCCTTTAAAAGTATGCTTCATTCTTGGCTCTTGTCCCAGCATGGCTGCATAGCTGGAATTCCAGAGCTGCTTGCAGGCTCCGGAGGAAGGAGGGGGCTCCCTGGCTCACTTTCTACAAGATGCAACTTTACCACAAGACTGGAAGTCTAGAGCAGCCCGGCTAATTAATGCCAGTGCACCAAAGGCTTCTCTGCACTGTTCCCTTTGTTAACAGCATGCTGAGAGCATGTCTGCATCATTAAATGATTGTTCGCGGACCACATAATGAAGATTAATGCATTGTCTGGGTACCTGGGCCTTAAAATGGCATATTCAACCCATCTCATGCCAAGATACTGTTTTCAAAAGTGCATTGATGAGGCTGAGGAGAGACAAATTTATAGTGATTGTCAGTAGTACCGTATCCGCACTCAAACTTTTTAAATTTATGCAACGTTATGTTGTATTTAGGTCTAAATTGCCTTTGCGTTGGGATTGATGTCTCTGAAAGTACGGAAGGCAGAAGCTGTGCACATTTTCCTGCCCCAGGCGCAGTAATTCCTCTCCCCGAGCTCTAGCTCAGCCCACCGGCACTGTACCAGGCAGAATCTCAGCCGCCGAGCCTCCTGCCCGGCATTTGGCCTGAACTAACCCTGCCAGCTCCATCACGCAGCACGAGAGCTTCGCGGGGTACTGCCTGTCCCAGAGTGACTTGATTGAGGACAGTAATTTCCTTTCACTCGTGCCCTGCGTGAGCTCCGCTGCTGCTTCGCAAAAGCCTGGCTTTTCCTCTGGGTTCAGCAGGTCAGAGACAAAAACCCCTTGGGACTCCTCGGTGGAAGATGTCCATCAACTACAAAGCGAGGGACAGCATATGCCGCCGGTCTCATGTGGGCGCAGGAAGCTCAGCTCTAGGGGAGCTGGCACAGAAGTCCTCTTTGAGCAAATTATTTCCTTTCCTGGAGCAGAGGATCTCGTTATCGGGACAGCAGTTTAAGTGCCTTCTCGAGAGCCGCTGCAGCAGTGGTTCTCCGTTTGCTTTGCTGCTATTCTTTTTTGGGGTCTAGCCTGGGACTTGGGGCGATAGTTGGCATATTAGCGCCGGTGAGATCATGAAATACCAGGGAGACGAGCAGGCATAATAAATCTGCTGAGCCAAGATGATGTCATGAGCCTGGCGTCTTACGAGGGATTTAGTGTTTTGTACCATGCATGTGAAAATGAATAAATGTAGAGCATTTATCCAGGCAGAAAGTAAATACGGAGATTAGACTTGTCATTGTTACTGAGGCAGCACCAAAAGCTGACAGTGTCCCTGGAGCCAGGGCTGCTCATCCGGAAAGAAACGGGCAGGAAGAGAGAGGAGCCTGTCCTAGAGCCAGGCTCCTTTTAGCCACAGGCATGTAGCAGGGATTTGCATTTTAATTATTTTTCAGTAGTCTTTTAAGCTCTCTTTCCAAAGCATCTCCCTCTGCTCCTCTGTATCACGGCCCGCAATTTGGTTTGGGCCCCGAGAATACACCCAGAGCACCGCCGGACTCCACGCACGGCGGAGGGCGACCACTCGAGGATTAAGGGGGTGGAAGGTAAAGTCTAGCCATTGACCTTTACTTTTCCTTTCCTTTCTAGTGGAAAAGCTTTTTTTGCCCAGGCTTCTGGCCCGAGGCTGTTCTCAGTTTAGATTTTTAAGCTCACATCTTTCCTAGATAGAAACAAAACTACCACTGCCGAATGGGTGCTGCTGCCGCCGCCGCTCAGGTGACAGAGTCAGCTTTGCTTTTTACCGCCCGCTCAGCTCTCCTGAGAAAACGTAGCCTGAATTCACCGATTTCATGCCTTCGTTTCTCCTTTTGACATCACAGCAAGGTCACTTTTCAGCCTGGTTTGAGCGAGTTGCGTCTGTGCTTGGTGAGAGCTCTGTAACGCACCCTCCTTCTGCGGCACATCACTCCAACCGGCGACCGCCACAGCTTCATTCCAGCGCGGGTTTTTTGGGATGATGCGATTCTTCCTTCGGTCCACTTGGCTACGAGACAGATCTCGCTGGTGGTTGAGGTCTACAGGTTTTAAAATAAACTCCTCTCCAGCAGGTTTAGCATTGTTGTCTCTTTTTTTTTTTTTTTTCTTTTTGATGGGTGTCAGCTTTGGTTTGGACTTACCCTGATGGCAAGTCTTACTAGCACCAGATGTTAAAAGGCAGAGGGTTGCTCTTGTTTTTCTTGGCACGATATATTCCCACTGCACCCAGTTTAATATTATCTGAACGGTAATCTGATGATTAGGAGAGATAGCGAAATAAAGCTTTACGCAAATGATCTCTTTTCATCTCTTCAGCTGACTCTTCGAGGCACTGCATTAAAGGATTGGTTTGATAAGGAATTCATCGCTCCTGAGGGCAGTTATCATTTTTGCTCCCTATGTTTCTCAAATGGGAAGGAGTAGCAGCGTAATCTCCTTTGTCTTCGAAGTTACACTGAAGGATAGTATCCAGCCACTCCTCCCTGGGAGCTGTGTGTTCTGGAACAGACTTGACACAGTAGCTGTTAAATTACAGGGCTGGAGCAAACGGCATCTTAAATTTGGATCCTGTGGAAAATCCCAGAAAAGCACTAAGCACTCAGAGTACTTTTCTCTGTCTAGATATTTCCAGCACGCTCACAGTCGTGGTTTCTGTATGCCTTCGCATCCTTTCATCCACTCAAGTGATTTTCAGGGTCACTGTCACTAGCAGTCCCGAGAAACCCAGGCTTTCTCCCTCCCTAGCCGAGGCTGGCTACCTGCAGGGGCACACCCTGGTGCCCACTGACCCCCTGGGAGATGCACAGCCCGGCCGCTGGTTGCGCAAGAACATGCCTCTCCGTGAAAAAAAAAATGCCTGACGTGTCCCAGGTAGCAATTCCTGCTCTAGCATGTGGATGATAAAATAGCGCTGCCTCTGCTGGGGGTGGCCTCTGGACATAGATATGCCTGTGTTAGAAATGCCTTGTGCTGTCACTGCTACGCTACTGCCGATCTAATTACCTTTTTCTTTTGTCTGTCTCTTTCCTTTCCCCATCTTCGTTGTTTTTGTGTTGTACGTCTCTGCATCCTGTAGTACAAATCTGTGTTTAGGTCCTACTCCCAGGACTTTGTGCCTCACAACCAAGTCTCCATACCTCCTTTCCTCTCTTCTACCTCCTCCTCCTGCTCCACCCCGCCTTTCCCAACCGTCCATCCATCCCAGAGCTCTGACCTAGCGGTGCCCGCCGCAGCCAGCCAGTCACCCAGCACTGTGGATGTGCCAAACTCCTCTTCTCAGGAGAGCAGCTTTAACGGGAATGCTCCTGTCTGCCTTCCTTCTGAAACCTCTTTCACTGATTCTCTCCAGACGCCTTCGGTGAGACTATCCAAAGAGATAATGCACCTTTAACGCAAGGCTGGGTTTATTTGTTTTTTAAAAGAAAATGTCTCTCGTATTAATACATGCTTAATGTGATCTAGTCGGGTTTCCAAACATGTGTGTGAATTGCAGAGAGGTTATTTCATGTAAAAACAGCTGGAAAAAATGAACAACCTCCGCGGGTTTGAGAAAACGTTAGCACATATGTAGGAAACATAAAATGTCAAATGCTGGTGAAGGGGAGAGGAGAAGTTGCTGTAGCTTCCTGCAATTGTAATACGAAGCTGAGGAAGGTAAGCGAGGGGTTTGTGAGGTTGGTTGCTTCTTAAGACGGGCTCCTAACAGCAGTTCGCATCCTGCAGTTGCTGCTGTGGCAGGATTTGGTGGTTGATGCCCTGCTCCCTCCTGAGCCCCAGGAGCGGTGGGTTCAGTCCAGCTCTGTCTCTCCCGTGCATAAACGTCTTGCTCTCTCCAGGCTCCTGCTCTCCCCGGTTACCAGCAGCCCTGGCTCTGCGCTTGGTGCCAGCACACGTCGCTGCAAACCATCACGTATTGGTGAAGTTAAACCAACGCCATTCCCACGCTGATAGTGCACTACTAGTTTGAGGTCCCAGATCAGTTTTGCAGATTGCTGAGCAGATTTCCCCATTACAGCTACTTTTTTAAACACCTGGTTTTCAAGGCAGTTCCTCTTTTATTTGCTGCAAAGCCTAGAGTTGATGGGATTAGAGTTGTCAGCACAGTGCATGCTAGTTCTGCCCCTTCACAACGTTTCGAAGAGGGACACTGATTGCAGAGTAAATGATGAGGTTTTCACACTCTGGACCTGACGTCGCTGTTCCGTCTTCTTGCGTTGGGTCCTTGTTGCAGCCCAGAAGCCCTCGAGTTTGGTTTAGCCTGGCGTGATGGCTCTAGCCTGTGCTTGTAGCATAGTTTGGGAGATAGATTTGATACCATCTGGGCTACAGGGCTGGTCTGCATTTAGCGGCAGGACTCCAGCACGGGTAGGACAGGCACTTGTGTGTCAAGCTCTCAACGCTCAGCTTCTGTAACCTTGAAATCCCCATGTGCGTATTGCACCTTCGCAGTCTCGTGTGGAGTCCATGGCAGCTCTTGCAAAGCCTGCTGCGTGCCTGCTGTAGCTCAGGGCCTTCGGATAGTCCTCAAGAACCAGAAAATAATTACCTCTGGGAAGGTAACACCTCGGTGGCTGGTGTTGGCCACTGAGCTGGCTCCCAGTTAGGTGACAGCAGCCGCCGAGAGTGCTTCTCCTCCCAGCCCATGGGCACGTTCTCTCACTAACACCAAGGGCTGACGGGGGGAGGGGGCACCATCACGTATTTCCTTTCATCCTGTCTCCCTCAGAGTGAAAACGCCAGTGAGGAGGCTGGTGAGGGTGAATACGTCAATCTGTATTCCTCTGGCCAGAGCAACGGGGAACTCCCTCGCTCTGAAGGAGTAAGTAACCTGGAGAGGACACCGGGAAGGGGCTGCCTGGTGCATGCTGAGCTCACGCTGGGGCTGACATGCTTCGCACCGGCCTCTTCTGCACACCCTGGAGCTCCTGTGTCCGTCCTGCCCCCCCGGCTCCCTTGCTGGCCATCCCTCTGTTTGCCCACTCCTGGCTTGCAGGCTTGGGGGGCCTCCCGCTCTGGGCGGAGAGCAGGCGATGCCTTCGGGGTCGCGGTGAGGCGTCCCTGGCAGGAGGTAGGGACGGCTTTTCCTGCCACGCTCTTTTGTTTGTGCTTCGCTGTCCGTTTGGAGCTGCTTGCGAGAGGTTCCCTTCCGGAAAGCTGCACCAGCACTGTCCTGGGCTGCGTCTATTCTTGTAACTGCTTTGGCTTCCCCATGTTAATACAGAAAGCCTTGTGCACTAAATTATTTTTTTTCCTTCACTGTTTGAATACAAAGTGATTGATTTGGCATTGTAATCGCACGCTGTTTCTTCCTTTACTCAACCCTCATATCTTGGATATTTTCTAGAGGAGACAGGGCGTTTTCCATTGCAGGGAGGTACCGCCTTCCTGTTGGGTCATAGGAAACGGCGGCAGAGGTCTGTGGTGATCTCTTTGCCTGCCCTCATCTTGGAAGGCACATCTCCTACAGGATGTCTCCGAGACCTTTATCCATGCTGGTGTTAAATACGCCAAGAGATAGCGCTTCCCATCACTTCCCTTCAGGAGACACGTCTAGGCAGGCCCATCCTTTTGGGCAGCTGCGAGCTGGTTCTCAACTTTGAAGCAAAGGGCTTTACAGATATAGCCTGGAAAAATTCTGCAGACACCAAGAAACCTAAACTCACCAGCGTGTTTTCCAGGCCAAGTGGATAGCATGTAGGTAGTTTCAGCCCTGTCTGTTCAGTAAGTTGAATTTCGAAGTTTCACTCTGCATGATGTTAAATAATTCTGAACTCAGCACTGTTAGATTAATATTCCCATTTGCCATTCATGGGTATTCTTCTCCTTAATAAACAGCTAATTTAAAATGCTGCATCTTTGCTTTGAGCTCTCTACCTGCTCTTCCATGCCGCGGGTTCAGACGGTTCTGCTTTTTTGCATTCGCCTCATTTCCACAGCCGTGAATTGTGAAGTGGAAACGTTGCATCACTGTGTAACCTCTTCTGATGGGAGAGAAGGGAGGTAGGAAGAGCAGTGTGCATCCACCCCCTCGGACAGGCTGGATTTGGGGGCTGTGGCTAGGAGGGGAACTGAAACTGGAGAGCCTAGAGCTGGCTGTGTCCGTTTTGATGAAAGAAGCAGCAAGTGTAAGGGCTGGAGGAAAAAAAGAAGTCATGAAAGGGTTAAAATCCAAGACAACAGCTGAATTCTGTTGTAACTTTCAGCATCATTTCGCAATGTTAAAAGCAAACAGTACTAATTACACCAGCCTCCAGAGATGGTCCCAAATTTCCTGTCTAATTAACTTCTGTGTTTTCCTGGCATTTGGCATTAACTTGCATCAATCTTTAACCGCTCCGTAGGAATTTACAGTAAAGGGCCATTTAGAGGCAGTCAGACTGTAAATGCAAGACTAGCTGTGGTGTAGGACTCCGTGTAATAATGGAAAACTTCCGTCTCTTCGCAGGAATCTCCCTCGGTCAAAGACAGCAACTCCAAAGACTCCGCTTCGAACAGCAGTGCCATGGGGAAGGAAGGCAAAGATGGTGCTGAAAGGTGAGCCTGGCTCCCGTGGTCCTCCTGCTTCCCAGCCTCCACGGGCAGAGTCTCACCAACGTCCCGTTAGCCCAAACCGTCCTTGGGGTTGCCTGTTCCGCCTTCAACCTTCTCGATGTTCTCTAAATTCTTAAGCCCACTTTTTTAGCACAACCGGTGAGCAATGGGATCCTGGTGAGCAAGAAGGATCCCGGTAAGATGTCGTTACTTAGCTCAGGGAGTCGGTAGGGGTTAATGCAGCCTGCGCTGGCCACCCTAAGTCCATCTAATTGGCAGCCCTGTCATTGACACTGGCTGCTTCCTCCTGCTTCCAGGGAAACAAAAAAAAAAGTCTGTATCGCTGCTGGGAAACAGTCTTCCAGAGGGGAATTTCTTCCTAACCCTGCTAGTTAGAGGCTGGCTGAGGCCCCAAAGCAGGAGGCTTTATATCCCTTCTAATGCTCTTAGCTATCATTTGTCTATGTAAATGAAGAAGTGCAGGCTGTAACAGATGGGCTTCAGGAGGAGTGGAGTGAGTGCTTCCCTGCTGCTTGAGATTGCTCTTCAATTGCATTTCTAAAGCAAAAATAGAGAACAGCATTGTTTTGTGTGTGACAGTCAACTTCCCTCCCCCATTTTCCTGCAGTTGGTTTGAGGGTTTTAATCCCTGCAGTGAAGGAGACAATGCAAGAGTGCTCTGCAGAGCTCGCTCTCTGCTCAAAGTACTGACTGGTGCATGGGATTTTGGCCTGTGCCTGGGTGGAAAGCTATAAAGAATATGCAGGGTTTTGGGGGGTTTTTTTGGGAATACAGGTACGGAGAGCATGCGTCCAGGCACAAGAGTACCAGCCTCTGGGGGCAGGAATACTAGGGTTGCGGATGTACACCAAAAAAGTGGTCAGAGCTTTCTGCTCTATCTTCCTGCAAAAAGAGAGCCTGTCATCTCCCCCTGTAGCAGCACATGAGATGTGTATGTGTAGAGTATGTCTCTATACATTTGAGGAAGGGCTTAGATTTGTGTGCACTAAAAATTTGGTGGATTAAGGAGACATGGAAGCGTGTACTTATGCAGGGCATAGTAAAATCCCGTCTGCCAGAAATGCAGGCAGACAAGTGTTCAGGTCCTAAAGGTTCATCTTTCTCTTTTTCAAGAGATGCACAAAGCAACAGAATTAGAGCTAGACATTTGGGCTTGTTTGCAAAAGATTTACCTCCAGACTGTCTGTGTACTTACTGTTGTTTAAAGAAGGTTTGTACGCTGAGAGCTCGGGTGGACCCGGCATCTCTTCCCCTGGATGGGCAATGACACTGATGGGTATTTGCTTTTTACAGGCAGCAGCAGTCACCAGATGCTTTGGAATCATCACAGTTGGAGGAAGAGGTGGATGAACTATCCCTTATCGACCACAGTGAAATTATGGCTAGGTTAACGCTGAAGCAAGAGGTAGGTGCATTCAGAGTTTGCTTTCAGACTCGTTGGTTTGTGCTTTATTGAAATCTGATTTTCTGTGTGCGCAAGCAAGGCATCAGCTTTTGTTTGATAGGAAAAACTAGGTTGCAGCAGAAGTGGTATGCAGCTTGATGCGTGCAGGCTGTTGTGAAAGTATGAGATGCTGGTACAGGCAGGGAGCATCGGCAATGAAGGAGGATTTCACAAAATGTGAGACGTCTCTCTAAAAACCAGTGCATCTTGTGCCCTTTTCCCAGTCTGCTCCTTCCCACCTCTTCAGCCTGTGACAGTCTGAACTGAAGCACCTGAGAGCCTGGGCACAATAAATCCAGGTGCAGGTTTATGGCGTTGGCCTTTCAGTCTGAAGGCAGGTTTAGCAGATTTCCCGAGCAGGGCGTTATATTACTGATGTGGAAGAGCAGCCAAAGTATGTTTCTGTATTTGAGAAATGGCTTTGTTTCTTGGGTGCACTCCCAGACAGCTTTGCTCACTGCGCTCTCGAACCAAGCTGTCTTTGACATGCAGCTTGAGAGAATATGCAGGCTTTTGAAGCTTTCCGACTGTCAGGGGGCTAGTCTGAAAAATAGAGAGAATGTATCATTTACTGGCACTTCAGGAGTGTTCTTTGGTCAGCCGAGATGTGCAGGAGAGAGTGAGAAGCTATTACTCATTCCTTAAGTAGTATTTAATGAGTCTTGCCAGTGGGTCACCTGAAAAATTCACATCTTAGACATAGCAGCTCCATGGCTGTAATCCACGTTTTTTTCAGTGTTTTGAATATTGAAATAACAAAGACATTGCTAGGGGAAGCCAGACATGACTCCATTCTCCTCTACAGGAATATTTCCTTTAAAAAGCAGTTAAAAACCAGTGATTTCTGAACATTTGGGACTAGCAGATCTGTGTCAACCCTTAACTTCTTTTTTCTTTTTTTCCTCTACGGTCTACGTGTTTGAAACGGTATAGAACTGCCACTGCGAGCTTTTCTTGCAGCGTGGGAACCGCTGGCTGAGTGATAGATCAGTTTTGCATATTTTCAGTTGTGAATTGCAGTAGCGAGAAGAAAGATGTTTTTAAAGAGTGGTAAGACGGGGGCCAAGCAGTTAGCGGGGCTGTTTTCTGCTCCTGGTTATCAGATTGTTTCAGGTGACCCTCCAGCCAAATAGTTCCAGATTAGGGAATTGACTTGCTAGGTTTTGATGTTCCAGGAACATGTGAGTTGAACGTGTGACCTCTTACCCCACAGCCGCTGTGGTACGTGATCCCGCGCTTTGAGACGGTTCACACACTGTTACTGCTCTGTTAATGGTCTGCTGGGAGCGTTTGGGGGTCTGGGACATTTCTGTTCATTCTTCTGTGGACAGAAGGTTCAGCTTTCACTGAGCTTCGCAGCCTGGCCTTAAGGAGTCAGGGACCCCGGGTAAGGATCAGCCCAGATCCTCATTTGGGACACCAAATGCTTTATTGAAATTCCAGGATTAGCCCAGCACTGAAGACCATGTCCCAGCTTGCGCTGTGAGCAGTGCCAGGAACATTGCGTACTCTTGCCAGTTGTTGCTGAGCTTGAACCCCAGAGATGGTAAACCAGGGCCGAAGGCAGCTTGGGCCGTGCCTAACGTGTTTCTGTTCTCATTGCAGGGAGATGATGGGCCAGATGTTCGTGGTGGATCCGGAGACATCTTGTTAGTGCATGCAACAGAGACCGACAGAAAAGGTACAGTGGGTGCACCGGAACAGAGCTGAGGAACTCAGCCTGGGGTGGCCTTTTGCTGCTTGTCTTCTGCGTCTCTGCAGTGTGCGCGGTCGTGATGTGGCTACAGGCAGCTGGGCCAGGGAGGACAGAACTGCATCCGTGATCCTCCGAGTTGCCGGGGGGCAGGGGGATTGTGCTTATCTTTGGTGAAATGGAGGTAAGCTGGATAAGCGCCTGTTCGTTCCATTTAGCAGCAGGGACGGTATTAACTCCTCATAGCCCTTGCCCAGATCTGGGAGGCGAGGCGCACCAGTGGAGTTGGTGACAGTGCTGTGTTGCTCTGTACTTGCCGAGATAGGCCACTGCCTCCTGCGAGTGCAGGTGTGACCAGCCTGTTGTGGCATGGATCCTGTTCTCAGAGGTGCTCCTTGCCCTTTGAACGTCAGGGCAGGGATGATGGAGGAGTTGCTGGAGCGACTGTTGCATCGAAGCAGAAGAGGAGGGACGTTGGTTTGGGTCTAATGCAATACCTGTGGGCATCGGGCAGGCTGTCCGGGTGCTGGTCGGCCAACACCCTTTATTTTCAATTTACCATGTCACTTCCTAATCCCACTCTCTACCACTTGGATGCTGGTAGCCACCCAGACCAGTTCAGAGTGGGAATCCACAGTACAAAAAAGGAGATGTGGGGGAGGAAAAGGGAGGTTAGCAACCCTTAGCTCTAGATTTGTTAAAACCTCACTTTATCTCTCCAAACCCAGTCACCACCCACATGAAGCAGTTCATTTCCAAGACCTGTGGCAAAGACAGTCTTTGCAATGTTTCCAACGAGTGATTTTGAACCTGCCAAACGCATTTGTGCTGATGGCCTTAACCAGAATTGATCTCCTTATCTCCGGGGATGCAAGGCGAAATGCACTAACCCGCTGAACCACTCAGCGCTCATATTTTAGAGCTTTGATAGGCAAAGGGGAAATATCTTTCATGTGCATTTTTAAATGGCAGGGTTTTTACTGTAGCATAAGGTGTTTGCAATTACTTACCAGCACCATTCAGCTAGCAAGAAAACCCTTCCTCTGACAGCTATTTTTCCCTGTTTACATCGGGCATCAAAGCCAGGCAGAAAGGACCAAAGTTAGGAACATACTAGAGAGGAGGAGGCAATTGATAGCACCATGGCTTGATGTGTATATTTAACAAAAAATAGTCTAAATGAGATGGCGGAAATACCCCTTACAAAAATGCTGAAACTGGAATAGAGAAGCTCTGATTTACTCCTGCTGTGCTCCGGAACAAGCGTCACCACACTGGAAGAACTTCCCTTCTGTTTCTGTTGAAAGACAGCTAGTTGGTAAAGGGATGTGTGCTAGACCTCCAGCTCTGAGGATGCTGCGAGCAGTGGGATGAAGGCCAGGGAGAACCTCTCAAGACTAGGAAAAACTAGAGCAGGATTTTAAATGCAGCGGTGCAGGTGGGAGGGCGGCTGGGTGGAGGGAGCTCCGCGCGGTAGGTTTCTCAGAACAGTGGCCGAGCGTAGCCCCACGGGCTCTGCCAAGCCGCTGAGCTGAATGGAGCACAGAGGAATTTGTGCTATGCGAACCCAGTGTTTGGGTGACTGAGAGGGTTAATGAATTAAGCTTACAATGGGAAGAATTCAGGGCTCGTAAATCAATCATCCAAACGGCACAGAGGGGTATAGTTAAGAGGCTTTCCTTTAAAGATGAATTTCTTGGCAGCTTTGAGTGCCAGAGCAGACCAGCTGTATTACCTCACGTTGCCTTTTGGGCAGATGGGAACCCAGAATAAATGTAACTCCACGCCCTGTTGCATGATGCTTCTTGTCCATTTGAGTTTTCTAAAAGAGCTAAATGGAATAAGGGATAAAGAGAGACTTGTAGTCTTTAGGAATAAAATCCATGGTCAGTTAAGTGCTCGCAGCCACACGCGCTTGCTGCGAGTGCAGGATTACAGCCGGAGGAGGCCTAGGACTCACCCCTGACATGACCACCCAGCCTCCGGCTTTAGAGCTTATGTCTGATTGTCTCGAAGCAAAAGGCAGCAGCGCGCTCTGATTTAAGAGCAGGAGCAGAAGCGGCGTCTCTGTCGGGCTCCCACCCAGGGAAGCACCGCAGGTAGGGGCACCACACGCACGCCCTGCCCTGCTCTTTCCCACCCTCCACGTGCCATGGACGGATGTCACAGCACGCGGCCGTGGGGCGGTCCCTGTCCTGGCTGAAAGAAGCTGTACGTGTACAGCCCAGCCTGGGCAGGCAGGGCAGAACCTTTTTCTCCCCGTCTGCGCTAAGAAGGCTCTGCCAGCAGTTGCAGTGCACGGAGCAGGGACCGGGTGCCATCCCACTGCACGTGCTGCATGCCTTTATACCCGGGCTAATAAGTTTTCCATTTTGACCGCTGCTCTGTCCACAGTGACCAAGCCTTGCCTGGGACTGCGAGTGTACTGCAGTCTTGACCTGAAATCTTCTTTTCCATTTGCAGTTCCTGCTTTTTCAAATTCCCTCCTTTGTGCCTATGACTATGCCCAAAGCCTTTGCAATTCTGGGGCCTGTAGCACCCACTGCCACAGATTAATAAACAAAAGCTGGCTGCATGCACCGTGTCAGTCTGTGTTGTGGCAGGGTCATGGTCATGGTAGCGTCGGTTTCTGCAGTGCAATTTACTCTTCTTTTGGCTGAAAATAATCTTGTATTTGCACTGGCCTGGGGCAGATCTCCTGGAGCATAGCGAGGGCAGAGGGCCTGCAGCACTGTATCATCGTGTCAAAACACATGCGTTCCTGATCAGGAGGGAAGAGTGACCATGTCTTCTGCAGGGCTCTGTGCTGCCTAAGCACAGAGAACAGGCACCCACCTCTCACCATCAGATCTTAAAGTATCCCCAAGGTCTAAACCACATTTTTCCTTGACCCAATATTGAAAGTTCCTGTCCCACAAACATGTTTTTCAGTGACCCCTTTGGTGGTCACGTAAGCGGAGCAGCAAGCCTGAGTGCTGCAAATGAGAGCCAGGCCAGTGGGGACAGGGCAGTTTCACTGTTGCTCTTGTGCCGTAGGGTCCATCTGCTGGTAAGAAACAACAGCACAGCATTTCTGTAATGTCCGTTGGTGTCAAAATGTGTCGTGTCCTCTTCCTCTAAGACTGGATTCAACCATACAGGAAGCTTCCATTTTCTGAAAGCGGGGCTGACTGAGGCTTTCTTATCTTTCTTTGTAGATCTGGTGCTATACTGCGAAGCCTTTCTGACCACATACAGGACGTTTATTACCCCTGAAGAGCTCATCAAGAAGCTGCAGTACAGATATCCTTTTGCATGAGGGGTGGTTCACCCCCACCAGGAATCAGAGCCAAACAGTCATTGTGGAAGGAGTTGGTGGCAAGTTGTTTGGTCAAAAACCTGCTGACAATGTGGTCGGTAATGTGCTTGCCCTGGAGGGGTCCCAGGCAGGACTTCCTTCACCTCTGCACCCTGCAAATGGGAAATGCTGCTGGGCAGGTCCGGGCAGGGTGGAGTACCGGACCTGAGAGTAGTCTCCTGCAAGCCCTGGCAGGGGAGAAGAGCAGTTTGGATTTTCTGTACATCACCAGGGAATCGGTCATTTGTCTGGGACATCTCGTTTGTAGAACGGGGATCACTCTGCCTTCCGGAGGGGCCGTCGGGATTGCCAGCTTGGGCAGAGGTAGTTTAGTACTAGAGATGACTAAACCATCAAGACCTATTCTCTCTCTTATTACAAGAAATGCGGCACAGAAGATAATGTCCTCTTGGCCTCCCAGTTCTGAACTGAGCTTGTAACCGCTAACGAGGCGAGGGCCCCTTCGTGGAAGGGTGAGCGATAGCATTTCTGGCAGAGTATGGAGAAGGCTTCTTGCTGAGCACCCTGCTGCAGTTCCTTCCCCTTGGCTCTGTTCCTGTGGCTCCCTTTGCTGACAGCTGAGCGGGTCAGTGTCTCGGTTCAGGCAGTGCAAAGGCCTCGTGGGCTTTGGTCCTCTACACGCACGCACGTCAAAGGGAGCCTGACGTCACCCTGTCCTGCGTCGCAGCTCATCACTGCCATCTGCAGCAGAACCATTGCTCCCCTTGCTCCTGCTGGGATCAGCACGGCCAAGGACACAGCAGATCTCACTGCGGAGCGGTTGTCAGGGAAAATACTGGCTGGGGCATCGCTGCAGGCCCTTGTCAATACTCGACTTACTGATAACCTTTTTCTCTTTCCCTTTGTCCACCTGGCAGAAGCTTTTTTCAACCTGTGCTGTCTCCCCTGCCACCGTTCTCCTCGCAGCAAATTGGGCAGTGAGGAAGGTAGAGGTGACATCTGAGATCTGTTGAGACCAGATGTCATAGACCAGTGGGGGAGATGACAGTGGAGGAGTGCAGCTCATTAAATTCTGCCTGAGAGAGAACAGTTTCAGGGTACACCTGCTCTTCTAGCGTCAGTTCTGCGAGGTGTAAGTACCTCCTCACACCCCTGCTACCTGCAGCTGGTGGCAGCTTAATACCATGTTAATTAGAGCCATATTGGTGTCCCTTATCTCCTGGAAATTGAACACCAGTTTCAGTCGAGACAGAACAGCACGCTAGTCTAATGTTCCTCAAGGCAGCTGCTAGTTGCGCTGGTGCTGGTCTGACCACACTAAGTTGTTTCTTTAATTTGCAACCACATATGAGAAGTTTTGCCACTTCCCAGACACGTTTAAGAAGCGAGTCAGTAAGAACACCTTCTTCGTGCTGGTGCGAGTGGTGGATGAGCTGTGGTGAGTTGCCTTCTTTGTTTCGGGATGGGAGACCTGGGGTCAGTAACAGTACAGAGGTCTGGCAGTTATGAAGATTTGTTGTTTAATCCTCATCTATGATGACGGCTGAAATCCTCTACCCTGACAAGGGAGACACCAATAGTGCTGAACCTTCTTGTTCAGCAGGTTCTCAGTGTGTCTTATCTCTGTCAGTGATTTTAAAATAATTAGCAAAAGGGGCATCTCTCAGAAAGAAAGAGGTGGGAAGGGGAGGAATATCAGTCACTCGGTTCTGCTTGTGGGAAGGAGCAACAAGGCTGGGTACAGATACAGACTCTCTACTCGGAGTCGTAGCTCTGATGCCTTCCCTGGATTTTCCATCTTTCTCGCAGCTTAGTGGAGTTGACAGAGGAAATTCTCAAGCTGCTGATGGACCTGGTCTTCCGACTGGTGTGCAATGGGGAGCTGAGCCTCGCCAGAGTGTTGCGCAAGAATATCCTTGATAAAGTGGATCAGAAGAAAATGCTGAGCTACGCCAATTCCATCAAACCTCTTGCAGCCCGTGGGGTGGCAGCCAGGTGAGGAAAGATGCACGTAACCATATCTTGGTCCTTTTGAGAGGCAGGGCATCCCTTTCTTGTGGACACAAGAGCTTTTTCAGTCCAAAGGAAAGACAACAGGTCACATTTTCTTAGCCTTTACACTTCATCCTTGTTTCCTACAGGCCAGGGACCCTGCATGATTTCCACAGTCATGAAATAGCTGAGCAGCTGACCCTCCTAGATGCCGAACTCTTCTATAAAATTGAGGTACAGAGACAAGGATGGGGTAAGGGCGGTGGGGGGGGTTATTGTGAACATGTGCCCACTCTGGTGTTCCCTGCCAGCTCTCCAAGCACATCTCTTGGCTTGTAGAGACAGCTGAACTTGTGTCAGCAAATGGCTGCGACCACAGACTGCGACTGGGAATCTTGAGGGAGAAATCCCGTTTTAATGTGTGGCATTCTCCCACCCCCTTCTCCTCTTCTTCCTCGGCAGATCCCAGAAGTTTTGCTTTGGGCAAAGGAGCAAAATGAAGAGAAGAGCCCCAACCTGACACAGTTCACAGAGCACTTTAATAACATGTCCTACTGGTAAGGAGCGACCGTGGCACTGAACTGTGCACTGGTCCCGTTGTTGCATGCAGGATAATGTATATTTTTGGCCAGGAAGCAGATGCAGGGCGCTTATTAAAGACCCCAGGGCACAAAAGAAAGAAAATCAGGAGGGTTTTGGAGGGTGCTGTAACCCGGAGGAATTATTGTCGGTACCGTTGAGCCCTTCAAACAAACTTTCCCTTGCAAATAAATGCACTCTGTGAAGGTTTATTGTGGTCATCCTTGGAATTATTCTTCGTTGGGAATTAGAGCGCTCCATTTAAGTTGGACGCATGATGAACTTTTCAGTACTGTTGGTTCATCCTTATTAGTTAGCAGCTTTGTAAATGAAACAACAAGAAAACTGAAATCTGCTTAAGTGGATTTATCTTTCTTGGGTCTTTTTCTGTCTGTTCTTCCAGGGTCCGTTCAATAATTATGCTACAAGAGAAAGCCCAAGACCGAGAGAGGCTGCTCCTCAAATTCATAAAGATTATGAAGGTATCAGCTTGGCTCTTGCTGTGAATCACACACGCTGCTCCTTAGAGGAGAGGGGAGCGGGACCTTCTGGCTGGTAGAGCTGTTCGATGCTAGAAAGCTTTCCAGATCTCTAGAGTAACTGGTATATTCTCCCTCTTCACAGCACTTACGAAAGCTGAATAATTTTAATTCCTATCTGGCCATTCTTTCTGCACTGGATTCTGCACCCATCCGAAGGCTGGAGTGGCAGAAGCAGACCTCAGAGGTGAGGGAGGAGCAGCAGGAGCTGTCGTCTTCAGGGGAAAAAGATAACTGTGGATACGGGATGAAACAGCCGGGTGGGTTTAACAGCTCAGCAACGTCCCAGGGTGGAGGGATGGTGGAGGACTGCTCCCCAGTGGGTAAAATGCCACAGCGCTGGAAGCCTGCAGCGTGGCTGGGCGTTGTGACAGCTGCAGGAGTGCCAGCGCAGTCATGGGTGAGAACAGCCGCCTCCTCCGCCTCCTCCCTGTAAATTGAAGGCTTGGTGAGGCCGAAGGCAGCGAGGCTCTGTGTATACGCACTCGGGGTCAGGCTGAGTAAATCGGTTGGAGGTGTTTGCAGCACGGCATTAACTCCCTGGCCTGCATAGCGCTCTGGGAGACGTTACCAAGAAAACGGGCTTGCAGCAGTGGTGCCACCGGGGCCTTTGTGTTCCGCAGGGCCTGGCTGAGTACTGCACACTGATCGACAGCTCCTCGTCCTTCCGCGCCTACCGAGCAGCTCTGGCTGACGTGGAGCCTCCCTGCATACCTTACCTGTGAGTTGGTAGTTTCTTTCCTCTGCCGTTACTTCTGCACATTCAAAAGGTTCCTTCAAGGATTTCTGAGCAGCTTCTGCTCAGCTCAGCACTTGCCTTTTTGCCCTACATGAAACGGCAATGTGCCACATCAGCCCACATGCCCTCCCTGGAGCAATTTGTCCTGTAGCAGAGGGAAGCAGGGTGGCAGCTGCCTTATTGTAAAGGAAGCTTTTGTGAATTGACCATGGCAAAGGAAAGGGCAAGTGGCTGGATCTTTAGGGGTTTTTTTTTTTTAGCTTTTTAACTAGAGTTTTTTGGGGAGGCAAATTTTCCAGTTGATCACACGGCTTCCAGCTGCTGCTTGCTCCTCTGCAACAGCTCTGGTGCTGCTGGCTGCAGCAGCTGGTAAATGAGGAGCCTGCCTTGTCAAACGTGCTGCTTCATCCTGTTTCTAGACAAAAGGTTGAAGCCATTGCCCTTTCTCTGTGAGGGCCTTCTGATCTAGATACCAGATTTGCTCTGGATTTACACCAGTAAAACTTCTAGTCTTGCTTTCTTCCATGGAAAGAGTTCCGTAGGAGGAGGTTGCGTAGGCACATGGCATCTCCTCTGGCGGGGGGGACCACAGCAGGAGTGTGCAGAGACATGGCTGAGCCGGGGGGCAGAGGGAGGAAGGGAGCGCAGACCTCCTTGCTAGCAAAGCCTCAGCGTGAGGGAAACCCTCATGTATAAAACTGGAGGGAAGGTTGAACGCCTAGCAGGCACTTCACATTACGACCTTCTTCCAGCCTGGTCCTCCTTCCCATGGAGGGTGAAAGAGCAACCTCATTGCCCTTGGTGTGACCATGAGTGCCTTGCCTCTGAGGTCCCTCAGCTGTGCATGGTGGGCACCTTGCACTTGAACACCGTTGGATCTGCTCCTGGGGAGATGTTCCCCTCTAGTTTAAAGTTGCAATGCGGATGGTGGCAGCAGCGGGAGACCGTAAGGTTGCCTGTGGCTGCCTTTGGCTGGCCGTCCTGCCCCTGTGTGACTAACCTCTGTGCTTGTTTGCCTGCTCCCCGCTACCCCTTCCTCTCTTTCAGAGGCCTGATCCTGCAGGACCTGACCTTCGTTCATCTGGGAAACCCTGATTACATTGACAGCAAAGTGAACTTTTCCAAGCGCTGGCAGCAGTTTAACATCCTGGACAGCATGAGGTGCTTCCAACAAGTGTAAGTGCAGCAACAGCGGGGTCAGAGCTGGCTTCGAGGCACCACAGTGGGGAGTGGGGGTGG